>BHDV01072085.1:51735-91591 GCA_005406045.1 Adoxophyes honmai | reverse complement strand
TTTTTTTAAAATCAATTAGATGTAAAAGTAATGAAACCTTACACATTATACGCATGTATTCCCGATATGGGTAGGATGAGCACACGAAACGCTACGTAGACAAAACCATTACTATTTCAAGTTTCTTGGGTACTTCTAGCATATTTTTAAGAATTAAGTCGGTTGGATTGTACCATCGCGAACAGGGATTGTTGAGCCACTTACCTATGTTTGTAACTTGGTCGTGTAATACTAATCCAATAGCTGACATCTAGTCGGTCACATCGGTCATTGATTACACGTCTAATGCATGATTTCCACCAAACGGCCGGAATCGGAAAGAATTGTATGGTCTTTAAACGATACTGAACCTTACGGTCACTGTTTTTAAGTCTACATTACCAAGCTGCGTTCAAAAGCTAGGCGACGTACGTTACCCGCGACACGTGATCGCGTCCGTAGGTATGTCGCGACGCGCGATCGGCGCCGATGGGCTCCTTTCGGATGTCGTCGTGCGCGTACGGTGCCGTGCGCATGTCGTCGTGTCCGATCGGAATCTTTCAGCTGTCGATGCCGCCGTGACCGACCGGGCGAGCGCGATATCAGTTATCTCCTATTACTGCATGATAGTTTTTTTTTTTAAGTTTCTATTTTAATTGTCAAACGTTCTTTATTGTGAACTGCAAAAAAAATTAAATGTTCGCAAAATTCTCAAAAATAGTTTTTGATTGAATTATTAATTAATGATTATTTGTACATTACAATGGACATCGATGAGAAATTGATACTGATGGTTCAAAGGCATACGTGCTTATACGATATACATTCTCGCTATTATAGCGATAAAATGTCCAAACAAAATGCGTGGGAGATAATAAGCAGAGAAATCGGAATATCAGGTACGAACAAACGAAAGTATTTAACAGGTTGCGGACTGGAGATACATTCGCTAGCATCCTTACGGTGACATACGGTGACGTACGGTGCCGTTCGGATGCGTCGACATCCTGTCGGCCGCGAACGGCGCCATCGGCTCGATCGTGCGCGTCGACATGCCGACGGCGACGTACGGCTGTCGCGGAATCCTTTCGTATTCTTTCCGTTCCGTTCCTGTTCCGGCCGTTTGGTGGAAATCATCCTTAAATTGCGAAAAGTGGCAAGTGGCTCAACAATCCCTGTTCGTGACTGTACGTACCAGTAAGCTTAGCACAACAACAAGCTCTAGTCGCGTCTCGCGTCGCCCGCGGGATAGTCTACCCGTCACTTTCTGACGTCTCTAGTAAGACAGTGACAGGTACAGTCTATCTCGCGCGTATCTCTACTGACTCTACTCGTGCCGTCGTGCTAAAGGGACTGGTTGCTAGGCTGTCGCCTAAAATGTACCTATTTCCTTAGTAGCCTCTTACGACATCCACGGAAGAAATGGAGAGGTTAATTTAAACGGTAGTTTGAAGAGTAATTTACTTAATTGTCGTTTCAAAGAGAGATTTATAATTCATTTGTGACTCACATGGAAGTATCGACGTATTAAGGTATAAAGGTATTAATTACATCTTACACAACAAAATAGGTTGAAACTTAATGTAAGCATAATAAACCGGCCAAGTGCGAGTCGGACTCGCGCACGTAGGGTTCCGTACCAAAAACTGCAAAAAATCAGAATTTTTGTATGGGAGCCCCCCTTAAATACTAATTTTATTTTTATTCAATTATTTATTTTTAAAGTAGATATTTAATTAAACATTCTGTGAGCATTTCAAGTATTTAGCTGTTACAATTATTTAAATAGACCCAAAACAGCAAAAAAAAACTGCAAAAAAAATAGGTTTTTTGTATGGGAGCCCCTCTTAAATACTAATTTTATTTTATTTTAATTATTTCCTTTTAAAGTAAATATTTAATTAAATATTCTGTGAGAATTTTAAGTATTTACCTGTTACAGTTATTTAAAGAGAGCCAAAATAGCAAAAAAAAACGTTTTTTGTATGGGAGCCCCCCTTAAATACTAATGTAATTTTATTTTAATTATTTCCTTTTAAAGTAAATATTTAATTAAATATTCTGTGAGCATTTCAAGTATTTACCTGTTACAGTTGTTTAAATAGATCCAAAATAGCAAAAAAAAAAGACGTTTTCTGTATGGGAGCCCCCCTTAATTATTATAATTATTTTAATTTTAGTATTTGTTGTTATAGCGGCAACAGAAATACATCATCTATGAAAATTTCAATTCTCTAGCTCTCACGGTTCGTGAGATACAGCCTGGTGACAGACAGACGGACGGACGGACGGACAGACAGACAGCGAAGTCTCAGTAATAGGGTCCCGTTTTTACCCTTTGGGTACGGAACCCTAAAAACAATGTTATTATTAAAGAGTGTCAGTTAATGCAAGTTCCATCACCTTATAAGATACGTCTTAATGCGTCCAACTTGTTACACATACATAATCAAGATTATGAGATTATGACTATTTCATGCTTCGTAGTCACTTCTAGCATTATTTTAGTTTTGTAAAAGAAGAGGTTATGTTAGTGACAGGTTGCTAGCCTATCGCCTAAAGCATATCTGAACCTATTGCCTTAGTCACATCTTACGACATCCACGGAAGAAATGGAGTGGTGATAGTCTAGACCCGACACTACACGGGATTTTGAAACATATTCCTAATCAAATGAATTACGAGGGCTGCACTGAAAATTTCGGGAAACTAATATTTAAATTCTATTTTTTATCACGTATTATACCTTTTTACAATTGTCAAAGTTTCTTTATCTTAAAACACTGGCCACATAGAAAAAAAAAACAATGGTTCGGTTTCAATTGTTTTTTGAACTTGATGAGTCGCTGCTCAACATGGAATTGTCTCGTGAAAATTTAAGACCTATGATTTACTGCGACTTTGAAAGTGGATTAACACAAAAATAATGTGGAGACCGGATGATTGCTGCTTTTAATAATGAAGCACCTTCGATGACTACAATATACAGGTGGTTTTCGGAATTTCAACGTGGCCGTGTTTCCCTCATGGACAATGTGCGTGAAGGTCGACCAAAATCGGCAGTCACCCAAGAAAACATCGATGTTGTGCGTAAACTGATTATGGAAGACCGACATGTGACATATCGAGAAATTCAGGAGTGTCTGGGCATTGGAATGAGTCAAATACAAATTATTCCACAGCAAGAGTTAGGCGTGCGAAAATTGTTTTCCAGGTGGATACCTCACCTGTTGTTCGACAAACAAAAAACGACTCGTGTCGATTAGTGCTCCAAAACTTTAAATAAAATCAACAGAGGAAGCTCAAATGCAGTTTTTAGTATTGTATTGGGTGATGAGTCATGGATATACGCATATAAGCCTGAAACTAAAAACCAATCTCGAGTATGGGTCTATGAAGGCGAGATTAAGCCGACAAAAGTGGTTCGCTCTCGCAGCACGGCCAAAAAGATGATGGCTACTTTTGTCTCCAAATCGGGTCACGTGGCTACAATTCCTCTTGATGATCGTAGAACAGTCAATGCCAATTGGTATGCAACCATTTGTTTGCCGAGTGTGTTTGGTGAACTGAGAACAAAAAACCTCAATCGTCGCATCATCCTTCACCATGACAATGCCAGCTCCCATACGGCTCGGTTAACTAAAGACTATCTAGACGGTGAAAAAGTCGAATTACCGGACCATCCTCCATACAGCCCTTACTTAAGCCCCAATGACTTTTTCACATTCCCCAGAATCAAAGATAAGTTACGTGGTAAGCAGTTCCAGACGCGAGAAGATGCCGTGGAGGCGTACAAAACGGCCATTTTGTCGACCCCCCCTTCAGTGTTCAATGAGTGCTTCAAAAACTGGTTTGAACGTATGGAAAAGTACATTTAATATAAGGGAGAATACTTTTAAAAGCAATAAAATTACTTTTGATCATTTTAACTGCATATTTTTTTCTATTCCCGAAACTTTGAGTTTGACCCTCGTATGTCCCTAAGTCGAAGTTTCAAGTTGACAGCAACATAAAATAGAACTATCGCCAGATTAGCATAACAGGGCGCGACAGACTATACCTGTCACTGTCTAACTAGAGACGTCAGAAAGTGACGAGTACACTATTCAGCACGAAACGACCCGCGAGCGTGTCTGCTAAAAACCTATTGTTTTATTACTCACTAGCTTTTGCCCGCAGCTTCGCACGCGTTAAATTCGGGCTAACAAAGAAGAGATTTCGGAATTTTTAGTAGGAAGCGCCCGCCAGAATAGCCAGCAGATAGTAGATTTTCCTACTTTCTCGACACTTATCGTCATATTTTGGAAAATTCAAACAAAATCTTTATAAATTGTAGCCTATGTGCTATTCTGATGTATAAGCTACATTACTGGAAACTTTCATTAAAATCCATTCAGTAGTTTTTGCGTGAAGGAGTAACAAACATCCATCCATCCATCCATCCATCCATCCATACATCCATCCATCCATACTCACAAACTTTCACGTTTATAATATTAAGTAAGAAGTAAGATGACACATAACTGGTAATCGATGACCGTGTCGGGTTTAATATAACACCTTTCCATCTCTCCCGTGGGTGTCGAAAGTGACTTAGGAAATGGGCTAACATAACAACCTGTCATTTTTACCTCTACAAACCTAAAATTATATGCTGGAAGTGGCTACGAAACGTAAAATAGTCATGATTTGTCTGCTCTGCCTATCTTTGATGAACACAGGCGTGATAATATTATTAAGTAGGACTTAGTTTTTTATACCAACGTTTTTACGTCATGATAATGATGATGTTTTCTGTCAGCTTCAAGTCTCGTGTGGTGTCGGGTTTAGAATAACACCTCTCCTTTTCTCCCGTGGATGTCGTAAGACTAAGGACAAAGAACATAGGTATGCTAAAAGTGGCCACAGAACAAGAAATGGTCATCGTTTTGTCTATGTAGCGTTTTGTGTGCTCTGCCTACCCCGTTTGGGAATACGAGCGTGGTTGTATTTTGTATTGTATCAAGTCATCCCTATTATAGTACCTACATAGTAAATAGTAATTAATTTTATTAATTGCAAAGCTTATTGTGAAAAGGTTCCATGGACCAGGAATAAATATCTTGTCTGTAAGTTTCCCCAAATTTTAGGCTCGATCCGTGCGCAGTGTCAGACTTAAAAAAGCCAACCTTTGTCACGCCCCTCCCTCGATGACGTCAGTGTTGCCACTTTAAAACTTTCGGGGCGAATTGTTCCTTTTTTTTGGCTGTACCTGGCTGTTTAGGTAAATTCTTATTGTTTTTTATTATATTGTCCTGAGAAGGTGCAAATGTTATGCGTGAAAAGTTTTTGTTTGTTACTTTTTCATTCCAATGTTACTGGATGAGTTTTAATGGATGGAGGTATAATTTATAGCAAAAGTTAGGTTATTAGTAATTTTTTAAGATATTATGCATTATCTAAAATTTTATGCGGATTAAATCGTGTGCAAAAGCAAATCGTGCTTTCAACTCGAAGTTTGACTAAAAATAAAATCAACGCAAAATGTTTTCTAGCAGATCATAAAACAGCATCTAACGTTTCAAAGCTCCTTTTTACTAATTTGTTTATCTACGATCCTTTTAAATTATCGAATATTACACAAGTTTTTCAAAGAGTCCGCCACCAAACAGTTATCAATATAAAAACAAAAATCTAACAAATATTTTACGATAATGATAAACTCACGCAAACGCAACTTCAATGAAAACATATCCATAACTTAGCACCCTTTATTCACAATTTTAAAAATTAACAGTGAGTAAAATGGCGACTTTGTCTCCGGCCCTAAACGCGCTTCAAAACTGGCAACCCAAGGCAGCTTTGCACCCATCCCATTCCGCGCCGAACCTCCGCCGCGCGAGCATGCGGCTCGCGCTAGTGTTATTGTTCCTCTACGGAACAGCGGCAGAGATCCTGACTCCGCCGTACCTGAACTTGGCTCTTGGGAAGAGGATCACGGCCACAGCCACCTGTGGCGATGAGGGCAAAGAGCTGTACTGCAACCTGGTAGGAGGGGCTGATGAAGACGAACGAGTTATACAGGGACAGGTAAGCTTTTAACCCCTAGAAGGTGGTATCCTTAGATCCTCCTCCATCCATCCTCCTGCCATGGAGGAAGCGTGAATCGTAAGGCTTTAGCATGGTCACAACATAGTCATAAGTATCTCCAGAATTCCGACACTGTAACTTTAGCTGTATTCTCGAATTTCACGCGATTCCCTAGGTGCAAAATACTCAAACAAATCATCATAACAATTGGAAATTCAGACGTGAAATAAAACAAGACATAATCATGTACAGTCAGCGTCTGATACATGTATACACTTTAGTACCTTTTCTAATTAACCTCATATTTGAACTCTCGCATGAAATTGTCACTGTCAAAGTACCAAAGTGTAACCATGTATCAGACGCTGACTGTACTAGATACTTTGAGTAATCAAACGTTTTCGTCAGCGGTGTAGGAACAATCCTATAGCCTTAACTTTAATTATAGGTAGACTTATTTATGGCCGATTTAAGCAAAATGCGAATAGCTTGTTAATAAATCATGTTTTGTTATTTTGGTTTAGTTTAATCAGCCAAAGTTTGGGGCAGCTTTATGACTCTAAAAAAATTGGTACAACTTTTTTCTTATGTAGTTAAAGACTTATTTCCAAGTCTAAAATGCAACCCTTTTGACTACCTACATAACGGAAGTTTTATATATGCAAGGCGTCCCACAGCGTTGCCACATGGAGGGGAAGTACCTTTAAAATTATATACTTTTTATATTCAAAGAACTGTTTAAACTGCTTTCATAGTTTTTAGATGATTGTTACATGGTTGGACAGGGAATCGAAACCGCTTAGCGAGAAAAAATCACCCGTAGTTTTATTATACCAACCGAAAGGATTATTTTTTGCAAACGTAGCGCGGCTGCAACGTTGAGAGATGATGTAGGAATTTAGTTTAGTATCCTCAAGTCGCGATGGTAATATCTGTGGTACCATCGCGAACATGGATTGTTGAGCCACTTACCTATCTTTGCAAATTGGTCGTGTAATACTAATCCAATAGCTGACATCTAGTCGGTCACATCGGTCATTGATTACACGTCTAAATTGCGAACAGTGGCAAGTGGCTCAACAATCCCGGTTCGCGACTGTACCGTAGTTCTCAAATGGTTTAATTTTGATGGATGATATCGCTAAATCTGATCTATTGACAAAAACCTTAGACTTTCAGCATTGTATCTTGACATTTAATTGTTATCTTGGACGTCTTTTAGAGTTCCGTATCATAGGATAAAAACGGGACCCTATTACTATAACCTTGTTCGCCGTCTGTCTGTAACCAGGTTATAACTCAAGAACCGCTGTAGTTAGTTGAAATCACAAATTCTTCTCTGAATGTCTTAAGAGGCAAGCAACCTGTCACTATTTTATCAATTCCATCTGTTTTGGACCTAATATTAAAACCCTAACAGATGACCAAATTTGGTTTGGTCCGAACCACGAACTTGGTTGGCTCCAAACCAAATTTGGTCCTCTGTTCAGCGGTTGGCCGAACATTTGACGTCATTTATGTTCGGCCAACCGCTGAACAGACGGCCAAATTTGGTTTGGAGCCAACCAAATTCGTGGTTCGGACCAAACCAGATTTGGTCGTCTGTTAGGGCTATTATGCTAGATGTGGCTATCGTGAAATAGCCATCGTCTTGACTTACGTTTCGTGTGCTCTCCCACCCCATTCGGGAATACAGGCATGATTGTATGCATGTATGATGATGAAGCTTTTCTATTCTCCAGAAAGTTATCAACCCACTTGATTACGAATTGTTCTTGTTTGATGAATAAGCTGCGAGCATCGAACTTGTTATCACACGGCCCGACAGGATGAGATAAACTTATCTCCCGGGCAACTGGGCCGCTGTTATCTGGCAGAGAATGCCGGGCCATAAGGCCACCTAACTCTTAAATTTGGCCAAAGACTTAAATTATAGAAGCGACAATCTTACTTAATTGTGTCCTTCTACGGTAGTCTTCGAAATCCAGAAATGTAGTAAAACTTCACGCCTGTTTTTAACCGACTTCAAAAAGGAGGAGGTTCTCAATTCGACCTAATTTTTTTTTTTTTGTGTGTATGTTACTCGATAACTCGAAAACCCGTGGAATAACTCGAAATTGGTCCCATTGGCACGAAACCAAGATCTGATAATGGAATCTTGGAGAAATCGAGGGAACTCTTCAAATTTTATATGGAGATGTACGGCGTTTTCGGTAATTTGTTGATGAAGTCAAGATTTTACATTCAGTAAACAGAATACTTTTAAAATATTGCTAATTTGAAGTCGGTTTTTTTTGTTTAAAATTATCTCAAATGGGGTAGGCAGAGCACACAATTAGCGATGCAGACTTTAAGACTATTTTTCATGTTAGGTAGCCACTTCTAGCATATTTTTAGTCTTTAAGTTCAGAGGCACTAAGAAAGGATTTTTGTATAACGGGGTGTAAAGTTAGTACCTATTGAAACTTGGTCGTTTTTGAAGTCATTTGAATGAAATTCGGTATGAATGTAAGATATTTTTTTGGAAATCATTCCTTAATGGGGTAAAAGGGAGATGCAAAGTCAGTATGAAAGATTTCTGAATTGCCTCTAATTCAACATTTAACAAGCGCAGACGCGGGCAAACGCTAGTCTTAAAATAAACGGAGTTTATATGACTCTGAATAAAAGTCCCACGTTCTTTGTTATCTAGGTAAGCTCAAGTTTCGTGTGTTAGTTGAAGTCTTAATACCTATTTACCTTAGCCTGGGTGTCCACTTTCGACGGCATTGGAGGCTTGGCATGGCAACATACTCATTGACTACGCTTCAGTTTACCTGATATTCTAATATCTCTGGAGACTCTGGAAGCCACTACAATGGAGTCTCTTAGAAAAAGTTGTTACATAGGTCATGTTGTATACTCCTGAGATTGGCCACAAAGAATCGCGTTAGTAATTATTACATTTATTACAATCTTGAAATTACCTACTGTGGATACTAAACATTTATTTTCATGAAAGATCCTGTGCAAAAGACTGGTTCTGGGATCAGGTGACCCTAGGGCATCATAGTAGTTATTATTATTAGCAATCATGGTATTGCCCGCGTGGTGCCGGGTTAGAATGGCACCTCCCCCTTTCGTCCCGTGGATGTCGTAACGTAAGAGGCGACTCTGGGAAAGGGTCAGTGAAGTGTATTGTGGGCGATGGACTAGCAACCTGTCACTGCAAGTTACCCTGACATTGCTAAACGTGGCACTGGATTTTTGGATTCATGTGCTCTGCCTACCCCTCTTGGGAATACATGCGTGAGAATATGTATGTATGTATGTATGTATGGTATTAACAAAGCGCTCATAGACTCAAACAAAAGACTATCAAAAGAGTAAGGGCCTTAGTTTCTTATTTTAATTTTGAAAGTCACTATTGGAATTAAGTTGTCCGTTAGGTAGGCCGTTTACTTTACTAATTAACTTAATCTGTAGTATACTCATTCCCTATATTTAATAATTGGGTAAATTTGTCAACGGACAAGCTATTTTTTGTCGATTTCGATAAGAGGGTCGCAGGTCAAGCAACAGTAGGTGCGTTACTCCATCACAATCAGCTTCTAACGTTTTTATTAGGTTTTCTACCTACCACAGTTGCGTAAGTATTTTTATCTAAGTACAGTCACGAACCGGGATTGTTGAGCCACTTGCCACTGGTCGCAATTTAGACGTGTAATCAATGACCGATGTGACAGACTAGATGTCAGCTATTGGATTAGTATTACACGACCAAGTTACAAACATAGGTGGCCCAACAATCCCTGTTCGCGATGTTACATACGTCCATATCATAACGTCCCTAATATACAGGGTGTTTGGTGCATCGTGTGCCAAAGTAATTTGGCGGATAGAAGGGGGTCATTTCCAATATTTAGGCCCCATAACACGTTCTATGTCAGGCGGTTACTTTTATGTCAATTTTTGTAGTCCCAAACCCAACTTACTACTTTTAAACTTAATTAAAAACCTTATTAGGCATCAAAGTAAAAGTTTTATTTTAATAAGCATTGATGTAGAGTTAATCAAATCGGAATTTATTGAAGCTTTCCAAAGAGGTAAAAATGGAACGTGTTATGAGGGCTGAATAATATAATACGTACAATCAATTTTCGAATATTTAAACACAAAATAATGCCGGACGATGCGGCTGGGCGACGCGTGACTTTTTAAAATTAAAATCTACAGTCAAATCTCGTAATATTCGCTGTGAAGATGCAAGCAGACTTCATGTAACTTTTTGTCGTCTTTAGTTAGACAGTGACAGGTAGTCTATATCGCGCGCGTCGCGACTTGCATCTACGACGCTTTGCTTGCTTTGTGCTACGACGATCTACCCCGTTATGTTGTAAAAATTAAAAATGTAGATATGGATGAACTAGGTCCGCTGTCATACAGTCTACTGTTCTCACAATAAACAGTTCCATTCAAAGCTCTAGGGCGTATCGACTTACAAACTCCGTCTGTACCCGCCATTCATCCAAAACTGTCCAAAAAAAACAATAATAATCAAACACAAAACGGTCGGCAAACCATTTTCGGGAACTAAACAAAAACGCGTATGGCTGCCACATGCTGCAAAAATGCCACGACCTCTCCCGAATGCGCCCGAAGACGCCCGAGGTCGACCGAACAGAAATTTGAGTTGCGCGAAATAGAGAACCGGCAAGTTATCTTTTGCGTCCACGAAAACTGGGAATCGCGCATCTTCGATTAAAACCACGTTACGTTGACACTTGATTAAGTTTTAACGCCCTTAAAATAAAGTTGAGGATAGCTTAAGTTTAGGGATTAGGTTTCGCGTGCGGTTGCATTAAGCAGTGCGGTAGCAGCAAATATAGGTTTGTGCTGACAACTAATTGGTAACTTGGGCGTCGATGTTTTTTTATGCTAACGTGGTATTTGTTTTCTGCATTTTGATTTTGTCTCTTCTTTCTCTATAAATAAACACAGACTGCATCATAAGAAAGTTAGTTTTGCGATTAAGCTAATGCAGGTATTTTTTAAGTTTTGGACCATTTCATCGATCGAGAAAGTAGATTCAATCGGTACAAATTCAAAATTAACAAAATTATCGACAACATTTTCACAGTGATCGACATCCACGGGCGTAGCCAGGATTTAGTTTCGGGGGGGGGTTTGACGAAAAAAAAATCGGCCAAGTGCGAGTCGGACACAAAAAAAATCACGATTGTTGTATGGGAGCCTGAACTTTTCGGGGGGGGTTTGAACCCCCAAAACCCCCCCTGGCTACGCCCATGTCGACATCTTTATTTTCACTTTTATTGCCATGAGCACTGGGTCACATACGTTAAGATTTTGACATTTTGCAACGAAGTAAAATCTCTGCGTATTTCTCTCCTTTCGATTTATCAAGTAATAATACTAAGTCGTTTTTTACAGACGTAGACATTGGACTGGCTTAAATTTTACACAGATTATTGTACGGCGCCTACATACTTAATCATTATGCCAAGATTTAAGATCCGTTTCAAATTGTTGCACATACGGCAGCAAATTAGTTATCATTATGTCATATGTAAAAATTTATCTCACGAATAGTGTCGTGTTTAGGATTATATTATACCACTCTATTTCTTCGGTGGATATCGTAAGAGACGGCTTAGACTTAGGATAAAGGTTTAGGTATGGTTAGCAACTCGTCACTATTAAAATTATGCTGAAAATGGCTACAGTTCAGTTCCACAATTCCTAAAACCTGGCCAAATTAGATGCCGGGAACGGGTGTCCCTCGAGATCCCTAACATCGTTTGTCATAAAATCATTTGCCCGAAATGTTTTGTCCTAATGGGCATTAGCCCTAACGATCACTTGCCATAACCATAACAATCATTTTCCATAATTCTAAAATAGTCAGGAATCAATTAGGCAGGGTAGAGATCAAATAGGTTAGGTTTGGTTAGGTTTATTTTATGACCATAAATAGCAAGCGAAGCGCCAAAACAATCTTTTCTGAAATAAAATGTTTTGGGAAACTAAAAATATGGCATATGAGTTTTATGGCAAATGATCATTATGACATAAAACGTTAGGGAATATAAAAATAGGTAAAAAACTTTAGGGATCCAGATACAGATCCGCCGGGAAATGTACAAGACGTCAAAGGTTTTGACGATGTAAAGTTTTGCGTGCTTTACTTACTCTTGACTTGATGTATGTATGTAATTTACTTCCAGGCTTGTGCCGACTGCGATGCGAACGACCCACTCAAGAAGCATCCCCCAGAATATGCTGTGGACGGGATGGAGACCAGATGGCAGAGCCCTCCCCTCTCCAGGGGGATGAAGTACAATGAAGTCAACCTCACCATCGACTTGGGACAGGTATGATCCAGACTAGCTCGTTAAGCGGGGTCTAAGGTTCATAGTAAATGTATGACAGTAAGACCCCGTGCATGCGCCGTCTTGTGACGCTAATTTGTAAGAGGCCTGTTGAAACGGCGATTGATCTTCATAACATTATTCCAACGTCATATTGAAACTTAATTGAAATATGGGTATGACACTTGAAGCATGTCACACACTAAGCAGATGCGGTAAGATATCTGTTACGGAACATATATCTGTCGATATCGCTCCCTATACAATTCAAGCAGATTTACCGTCAAATATTCAAGATAAAGATAAAATATTCTCTTGTATGCGTAGTCTGTGACGAGCTTTAAAGTGTTCCATTTAAATTACAAAGCAAGAAAGTATCACAATCATGTATTCCTACTATAATAATTCAAGTTTTTGAATTTTCCGCATATTTGCTGGTTCAGTTGTCATTAGACAGTCAGACAGACTCTAATCAAAAACAGCTTCTAACCGATTAACCAACGGTTTATTTTACTAGAGATAGGCTCCTTAATCTTCCAACTTCTAGTAGATACTAAACTAAACCGTCCATAGATAGAGCCAGCCGTAACAGGTGACCATTAACCGTGCCACAGACTAAACATATACAACAATATTTTATCTGCGTATAAATGGCATCTTTCTATAATATGTCGGTGCCAATAGATACTTGACGGTACATTATAAGCCAGAGGTCTCAAAACTTTTTACTCATAGACCCCTTCCAAAGTTTTATGAAGTTCAGTGGTCCCCCTGCTGCTACATTTGCACCAAATTCCTTAATACACTTATTTTTACCGACTCCAGCGTGGACCCCCATCCAGTCTCCCATGGACCCCTGGGGGCCCACCTGGACCACTTTGGGAATCACTGATATAAGCTATCTACGCTGTGTGTGTTAGCTCATTGAATTGTATAGGGAGCGATATTGTCAGATATCCGTAATATACAGAAATCTTACGTATCTGCTTAGTGTGTGACATGCTTCATACACACTTTGGCGTAAGCTCTGTTTCTATACACCAGTGCTATCCTTACGGCATACGCTATGGTGCATCCTGTTCTAAATATAATTTTATGTCCCTGGCATGAGGTAATAGAGTTCAATGCACCCTGTTGCGCCGGAGTTATATTTGGAGCCGTATCCTAAACTGAAAATGACTGCACGAGACATTTCGGACAGTATCTCTAAAACCACCCAATGATAGTTTGGCTGGCTAAAGAAATATGAGAATGTTCTGTTTAAAATTTCAAATGGCAACTATAATAATTATATCAATGTCAAAAGAGAAGAAAAGCTTTAAGAGTACTTTTACTTGAGGTACGAAATCCGTACTACGAGATCGCACGTGAATCATGTGATTCTAAACTTATGAAAATATTTTCCGTTTAATAAAATAAACATGGCGAAGCGCGAGGCTCGAAAAATACTGCTGTGATCTTAAAAATCTTTAAAAACAAATTATATTCTAATATGTTTTGAATACACATTTGAAATACATATATTCAAATCTATTTCTAGTCAGCATTCAAACAGTCAGCAGCATGCTTACGTGCACTTTTTATGACAGAGTTGTAAGGTAAAAGTACCAATGCTCGACGCCTCAACGCCCAATAGATGACACCCATCTGTCCCCTGTCTTACTATGACATAAGGTTGCAAGTGCCAAGTATTGGGTCAGTGCGAGCACAGGGACGTTTACCTTACATTTTTATTCTGTGCTTTTGCAATTTTTTAATGCGTTGCTAATTTATGCTTGGCGAATAACTACATGAGTTATAGTACCTACTTTTTTGTGTAAGCTGTAAAATGTTTTCCAAACTCTTTCACAGTTCACATTAGAGGCAATAAAATTCCTATTATTAACTTATATTATGCCGTGTGGTGTCAAGACTGTAAACTTCAAAAAAGCACTCTTCCATTTCTTCCGAGAATGTCGTAAGAGGCGACTATGTTAGAAGTGGCCACGAAACGTTTTCACGTACTCATCAATTAGCTGCCTACCCCATTTGAGAAAACAAACATGATGTGTGTATATGTGTGTATGAAATTCTACAGAGCTTCGTAAGTTTCAGTTTCAAAGTTTGCCATACTCGATTTAAATACATACATACATACATTACCGTCACGCTTCTTTCCCACAGGGGTAGGCAGAGACCACTTTGTTCCACTTGCTACGATCCTGACATAATATACATCCATACATACATCTCGATTTAAATGACTATTTTTAATAATGTTATGGTCCCACTATGGTCTGTGCGATGTCTGGTTACTAGAATAACACCTCTTCATTTCTTCCGTGGATGTCGTAACAGGCGACTAAGGTGTATGTTATAGGTGACAGGCTAGCAACCTGTCACTATTATACCTCTTTGGATTGTCTATGTAATGTTTTGTGTGCTCCTCCCCATTTGCGAATACAGGCGTGACTGTATGTATGTATGTATGTATGTATGGTCACACTATTTATGTTGAAACTGTTATAGCAATCAGTTACCAACCGACGACAGGAAGATGTGGGTGGTAATTAAACACACAATACTCGGAAGCGATATCATACACAGATTCATACAGGGCCATGTAACTACAGGGTGTCCTAGAATACGACAGCCATTTTGATTTTAATAATTACTTGTAGTAGGATTCATCATCATCATCAGCCTATATACGTCCCACTTCAGGGCACAGGCCTCCTCTCAGTATGAGAGGGCTTGGGCTATAGTTCCCACGTGTAGTAGGATTGATAACAGATAAATATTTCACACTTTCTTGCGTGGATATGGAAGAGACGACTTAGGGAGTAGGATTGGATATACTTCAGGTGACAGACTAGCATCTAGCATCTTTTCGCTTTCAAACAGACGCTATTATCATTAAATGTAAGCTTAAATTGTGACATAAACACAACGAACAAAAAAATACTTTTTTGCTGACTAAGTATACATTTTGCCCACTGCCTTCAATTTTAGATAAGTCTACCAAATTTCAAGATAGTCGGACTAACAACTGAAGAAATCCCTCCAATGAAGACGGTCCTGGTGGCATCACCAGAAATCTGCTACAATTCGCAGTCAGGTTTGCACATCGGTCTCTACTGCAAACATCGACTTAGTAGAGCATTGTCTCCCTCTAACTTACGTGACGCCAATTGTCTCTCTCCTAAATCCGATGTGCGTACTTTATGGTAGGCTTGACCAGAATTCTGTATTGTTATTGTTATTCGGCTTCCACATTATTCCACAAGTACAAAAAAAAATCAGTTTAGTCGTTTGGGCCTCGAATTTTACTTTCAAGAAAAGAATACAATCGATTGAATTTTTTTTTGAGTTGGTTAAAAACGTCAAAACAGCTAAAACGGAATAAAAAAACAACAAAAAAAAACCTCACAAAATGGCAGATTATCTGTGGAACTGACTATACAATTTAACGAGTATTTTTACGACCAATGAAACGTATTTGCAGGTTGTTTTGCTACGAATAAAGCAACGATAAAAATCTATTTTAACTGATGCAGCGATTCATCAACCAAGGCTTGGCAATATCTACAACCCTAAATAATCCCTATGCTGTTTAGTGAATCACACATATCATAATTATTATTATCCATCCATAGTAAAGGATCTAATAGAGAGATCTATCTTCAGGCAGGCATTTTGCCTAAAGACTGAGATCCAAAAAGAGAGGTTTGGGATTGAGTTCTAAAACTCCGCTAGCGCGATTTAGAACGGAAATGACGTTTTGATGTCACAAATTCACTGTTACCGACGCATGTGAAAGATTCAGTATTTGAACGCACGTGGTTGCGGCACCAAGTAGGCTTAACACAGCAGCATTATAGGACAATCGGCGAGACATGATCCCTGACATGAGCCATGACAGTTCACGTTAGTGATGGGGCGTGTCGATGGAACTTAACTTTATTAAAGACGAAGGAGTTTTGTTATGTTGTCGTTGAAGTGATTTAATTTTTTTGGCATAAATTAAAAACTAAAAAAACCTAAATTTTCCAAAAATAGAAATGGACCCATTTCATTTCCTTATCGTATAATTTTACCCAGTAAACAAACTTTCGTTTTGTGAATCAGGTCATTTATGTAAGGCCCGTACCGTACCGAAAAGTTTTTTTACAAAATCCTTATTATTACCAGCAAAAATTTGGCCGGTAACTGTTTTAAATTTTTGTTAAAATCCCTCTATTTATGATATCTTTGTGCATCTATTGGCATAGTCAAATCAGTTTGAGTACGGTTATTATTAAAAATGCAGGGCGATAAAATAATGAGGAGATAAACTGTTTTGCGAAATTATCTCAAAAATCTCAGTTTAAGTTTTGCGGCGGTAGGAAAAATGGTGGATGTCTTTGTTATTCATTGGAGTTTCATTAAATATCGTGATCTCGCAAGCGCACCACAAACTCCAGCGTTTCACTGTTGAGTACAGTTTTACGTAGTCTTTTCGGCATTTCGCATTGCAGACAACTTAAATGATAATAAATCGAAGACGGAAAGTGTACTACTTTAGTGTATTTTGTGTACATTCTTTTCAACTTATCGACATTTTTATCGACATTTTTTTATCGATATTTTTCCACATTAGTCGATGTCTTCCAAACGAAGTAACTTTTGCAAGACGTAAACGTAAATTCTGATTGAGATAATTCCTTGTAAATGTTAAGAATTGTTATAATTCCATCGAAATATCATTGTAATGAAATAAATCTACCTAAAATAAATAAACGTAATTTTTAAACGCCTACGGTTCGATTTCAATGTAACGGTGACGCCGCTACAAGGTTGTATCGTGATTATTATTGTCAGTGTCCCAGGGATCATTACTCGTCGATTGTTCTATAGGGATAGACTACCTCTCACGTTCTGACGTCTCTAGTTAGACAGTGACAGGTATAGTCCATCTCACGCGCATCTCTACTCGCGCCTTGCGCTAAGCCAGCTGGAGAAAGTTCGACTCCGAGAGATGGCAGTGAATGCGTTAAATGGTGATAAAAGTAGTTCTGCCGCTCGACAATAGATGGCGCTAACTTTAAACTCGTCATATTTTGAATGCATGGCGAATGTCTACCCACTTTTATTCCATTACTAAACTTTACTTTACTGAACGCAAAAAGCGCTTGTCTCTTTTTTCTCGTTTGGTTAGAGCAGGATATTTGTTTTTCGGGAGTACCTATAGTTAAGCGTGGTACTTTGTACTCCTAGTACTTTATACTACTAGATAGTATACTGTGTATCTTCGAACCAATTGAATTCTGACCCACTATGGAACCAATTAACAGTGAACGTTATAGTAAGGTAAATGTACCAATGCTCAACACTGACCCAATGCACGGCACTTGCAACCATAAGTCATTGTAAGACAGGTGACAGCTGGGTGTCGTCTACTGGGCGTTGAGGCGTCGAGCATTGGTACATTTATCTTAACATTGCATTCCTCGACAAAGGATATCTTCATCACTTTTATTGTGACAACGTTTGCATGGCCAGAAATCGATTGATTGGACCTTTTCCGATGTTTATTCGACGATGTCTTTCAGGAATTCCACGTGGCATACGTTTTTGTGAAGATGGGTAACTCTCCACGGCCTGGCTTGTGGGCATTGGAGAAGTCACAGGACTATGGGAAGACTTTTAAACCTTGGCAGTACTTCTCGGATTCAACACAGTAAGTATCCTCTTCTACCTTTTTAGGGATTTGTAACCAAAGAGTACAAACGGTACCCTATTACTAACCACGTTAGCTAGACAGCAATTGCAATAATCACTAATTATATTTTTTTGTTGCTGCCATATCTACAAATAGTAAAAAGAAGAGTTAATAAATTTTTCATATGATAAAATTGAGTAAGAGAAACTTACTTATACCGAGAAAAAAAGATAGATATCAATAATGGCAACAAGTGCACTTCAAAAATTTACAGATTAGTCAGTAGCATTTTCTGCTATAATTATGACAATAACAAACTGATGTATTTCCACAGGGACTGCGAACGATACTTCGGCAAGGAGAGCCTTCAGCCCATCACGAGAGACGACTCCGTCATCTGCAGCACTGAATACTCCAAGATCGTACCTCTGGAAGGTGGAGAGGTGAGTCTGATCTTCTTTCTGATCCCTCTTTTTCAACTTTAACTACGTTCAACCAAGCGAGAATAAAATGTGATCTTTATATGACTAGTCAAAGAGTCAAAGAGTGACTTTGCTGGAGTGTTATAAATTTTACATAATGAAAAAATTGGGTATGAGTGACTTGTTACCGGACAAAGGTTTATTCTTATTTAACTAAATTGATCCTAAAAACCATAAGAACTTTTTACAACGCTAAGACAGAGGCATCAGAAAATCCGCGAGGCGGTTATGTCGTGCTAAGCCTCATCAGCTCATCACGGTCGTTGTAGATCTGCCACGAGCAAGAACCCTGTTCTGCTTTGCACAACTAGTTTTTCCATGTTGGTATTATCACGCCAGCAGAAGCTATAAATGCTCTATAATAGCAAGTTTTAGAAAAGGCTTATAACCACCACATTGTCTTTCAGATCCCAATCTCCCTGCTTAACTCGAGGCCTTCAGCGAACAAGTACTTCAACTCCTCAGTGCTGCAAGATTGGACGCGAGCCACCACCGTCAGGCTGCGACTGCTTAGGACTAAGAACTTGCTCGGGCATCTCATGTCTGTCGCTAGGCAGGACCCCACCGTGACCCGGAGAGTAAGTGCCGTTACTTTGTGTAGTAGAGGTCTACCGCAGAGTCTATTCCGCACTTTAAGTGCAGTCGGCAGAAATTGGTCTACCCCCTTATGATCGATGTTCATTTGAACCTAATGAAACAAGGTCGATTTACCCATTGTCATAATATTATGACAGTGCTATGTCAACTTTAGTGATAATTTGATCTCACAGAAACTTTTGCCAAACTTTCTTGGCCCCCCGTACGGAGTCCAAAACGGGACCGGGTAAAATGTTTTTATTTTTATAAAATACATCGCGCATCGGAAAAATCTAATACTTTGTCCCGTGAATAAGGAAGGTTATTCCTATCATTAGAAAAATAATCAAGCATATCTAAAAAAATCACCCATTCCCTATTATGTCAATTAAGAAAAATCCAATTTCCCTGACTGTACCTGTTCAATTCTTATCTGAAACAATGCCCAGCGAAGGGTAATTGATGTTCGCATTTTAAAGCGTACCAGTTCGAATAACTTAAATAATAAAAATACAGAAAGAGAGAGATATTAAATTCACGCATCGCTCTTACCAGGAAAAAGAGCTGCGCAAAAGTTTGCACGAGGAAGTTTCTCTCTCTCTCTCTCTAAAATCACCTAAATTGCCGGTGTCTGTACTAAAGAGCTAATCTTTCCCACAGTACTTCTACAGTATAAAGGACATCAGTATCGGCGGTCGTTGCATGTGCAACGGCCACGCGGAGAACTGCGACCCGGCGCCGGAGAACATCCTGGTCTGCCGGTGCCAGCACAACACCTGCGGCCCGCAGTGCGCCCAGTGCTGTCCAGGGTTCGAGCAGAAGAAGTGGAGGATATCCCAGCACTGGGACAGGTTCACCTGTGAACGTGAGTGGTTTTTGAGAATAAAGGAAAGTTATCTAAGTCAAGGGAATCTCTGATTTCTTATAGGTACAACATCCAGTTTTATACACTATTCGCAAACTTGAATGACGTTATTAGACTTATTAGGCTGGTAAGGTGTGGTTCCTGCGTGGTGTCTGGATAGAACAACACTTTTCCATTTCTTCCGTGGATGTCGTAAAAGGTGACTATGGAAATAGGTTGCTAGTTGACAGTTTAGCAATCTGTCAATATTGTACCTATTAACTTAAAAACTAAAAATATGCTAGAAATGGCTGCGAAACGTGAAGTAGTCACGGTTTTCACTATGTACCGTTTCGCATTATCTGCATAACCCGTTTGCGAATACATAAAACGAGATTGTAAGAAATGGAGAGGTTTTATTCAAAATCCCATGCCACACAGGGAACGTAGAATCTCTAAATCCGGAAAGGGCTAAACCACATATGAAAAAACCACTACAGAGATCGTAATGGCCCAGTCCCGCAAACCATTAGGAGTTTGTCACTTATAAATGTCAACCATCACTGTCACAGAAACTGTACAAAGCCAATAACCATAGAGGAAAAAGCCACAAGCGTTACGTGCGCTCTTGAGCCAGCCAATAAAAGCACAGCGATCGCCACGATGGTTTGGCGGGAACATCTCGAAACTTAATGACATTGTCTGTCTAGTGCAGAGGTTTTTAACCTTTTTGGCTGGTGATTTACATTTTAAAAATATTAGAAGCCTGCGACCCGATTAAAAATGAAAACTCCACATTTTCTGCATTTTCTTAGACAATTTAGGGTCATAAAAAAACCCACGGCTCCTGCGACCCATTGCGATACGGCCCGCGACTCACATTTGGGTCGCGATCCGAGTTTTACAATGCTCTATCGGGATACTCTCTAGGCTGAACTAACGTCACCGTTTTCTCTTCCCAGCCTGCAACTGTCACAACCACAGCACGGAATGCACGTACGACCCGGCTATCGACGAAAAGCACCAATCCCTGGACATCCATGGGCGGTACGAGGGCGGCGGCGTCTGCCAGAACTGCCAGCACAACACTGAGGGGATCAACTGCAACAAGTGTCAGCCGACGTTCTACCGGCCTGTTGGGAAGCGGTGGGACGAGATCGACGTGTGCCAACGTGAGTCTTTTTCTTTTTCCAGAGCAAAGTTGGGCTTAGGGCTCTTACATAAATCCGCGATGCGATGCGACGCCGCATCGCAGAAAGTAACCCTGCGAGCTGCTGCCGCATGCGACGATTGCATCAGTATAAATGACAGTCGCCGGGCGCGTGCGTCATGCGACAGTAGTCACGGCTGACTAGCCGACAGCGGTCGGAGGACACCCTAGTATAAAGCTGCCTGTCTACTAGAGCAAAGCGAGTCAGCGGAGCGGTGAGCGAGATAAAGATCCTCCAATAGAATTGCATCCTCTGAAAAGGAGTGGAAATTTTATGCAATTCTATTGACAGATTTTTATCTCGCTCACCGCTCTGCTTCCTCACTCTGCTCTAGTGGACAGGCAGCCTATAAAGGTGACATTCGTTGACCAAAGTAGTTTGAAACACGTACGGTGCCCCATTATGTAAACTATGCTTATTGCGTACCAGCCTTAGCACAGCAAGATGTGAGCACAGATGCGCGAAAAATAGACTATACCTGCCGCGGTCTAGCTAGAGAACTCAGAAAGAGTCAGGTAGTCTATCCCGAGCGCGAATTAACTCGTGCCTCCCTAGGCCCCTGCCTTTAGGAACCCCTGGTATAGCTTTTTGCGTCTTGTTCCAGCTTGCAACTGCGACCTGCACTACTCGACTGGCAACTGCCAGGAGGGCACGGGCCGCTGCGAGTGTCGCAAAGAGTTCAACCCGCCGGCCTGCGACTCTTGCGCATACGGGTGAGTCTTGGGAGCTTTGAGAAGACTCTATTTCTCTGTGGTGTCTGGTTTAAAATACCTCTCCATTTGTTCCATGGATGTAAGAGACGACTAAGGAAATGGGTTAAGGTAGGTACCTGTCAGCAAAACCATATGAATATGCTAGAAGTGGTCACGATACGTGTAATAGACATGATTTTGGCAACGTGGCGTTCCTTGTGCTTTTTCTACTCCATTCGGGATATGGGGTATAGTTTTATTAAGAAACATCTATGATAGACTCGATAAAAAATATTCATGTTCATCACACAAACATAATAATATGCCCCACTAGGGATCGAACCCGGCATCTTTGGCATCGCAGTACGGTTCTCTAACCACTAGGCTATGCAGCCGTCGAGAAATTATAAGTTACTTATGAAGAATTTCCCGTATGGTGCCGGGTTAGAATAGCACCTCCCAATTTCTTCCCGTGGGTGTCGTAAGAGTCTGGGAAAGGGTTTGTGTATTGTGGGCGATGGGCTAGCAACCTGTCACTGCAATATCACGTTTAACCAACTGGTTACCCAGAAATTGCTAAACGTGGCACTGGATTCATGCGTTCTGCCTACCCCTCTTGGGAATACAGGCGTGAGAATATGTATGTATGAATGAAGAATTTTGACGGCCCAGTCAGGACCCTATTTGTAGGAGGCACTTGTTCAACTTGTACCAATTGCGTTGAAAGGTACTAAAGGCTGGTACTAACTATCAAGGCTGGATTCGATAAAAAAAAATCTTGTGTTACCTACTTGTTTTACTATACTTTAAAACCATTATAACTTGGTTTTGTTCCTCTGGCAGTTACTTCGACTATCCCGACTGCAAGCCTTGCACTTGCAATTTGAACGGCACGGCTGGCGAGCATTGCACACCCTTCGGTGGAAAAGTAAGTGGCTCTCAACTTAAGGTTTTTTTTTAATAATTGGGTATCTATGTGATTCGACCTCGTTTTATTTGGACCCGTGTGAACATGTTGCTGTTTTCAAGTTTTAAATTTTTAAAAATGGAATGAAAAAAAATTATGAGGCTATGCTTTTACGGGATTATAAAGAAAAAAAATCACTCGATCTTCGGTTTTCTGGCAATGATGAATGGAGATCAATGTTGAAATAGGTATTCTAAATTTAAATGTAATTTTATCCACTTTTTAGGTTACGTATTTAAAGCCGGGTACTCACCTAGCGAGCCGTAACTGTAACCGTTGCGTGTACTGTAACCAAAAAACATAATGTGTACGTGGTTCGCAAACCTCCTGCGAGCGGCTCGCAGCGAGCCGATGTTTACAATTTACTCATTTCTGAACCTGAAACTGCAATATGCGTACACACTAGAACCTCGTTACTGTATCACGCATGTTACGGTTACGGTTCGCTGGTGAGTACCCGGCTTAAGATGACATTGATAATTTTGTTACAGTGCCCATGCAAACCTAACTACGCAGGACATTCTTGTGAGATCTGTGCCGACGGCTTCTACTCCCCAGATTGCAACCGTAAGTCTCAAATACAAGTCAACAGTTGGCAATAGGTGTAAAAAAAACTTGGCGGGGGCACTGCTGTCCCCCCGTTTTAGTCTAAGAATCCCTAGAAAATATGCAATATCCACGCAATAAAGTTAAAACAAATAATAAAACACACTAAGTACTTAGGTATTTCTTTCCCAGGAATTTGTGTAATTTCTAATTTCATAAGAATGTGAAATAAGTGTGATGTGAATGTGAAATGTGAATGTGAAACATAAGTTACTCAACATAAACACCGGTGTTTCTAACAGCTCAACAACATGGCATAATATTACAGATTTTATTTCTAAGGAGGCTTTTTTTTAATTTCATGTCAAGACTTAAGCTACACTTTATTTTTTTCCTCTAGTAACACAGCAAATTTGAAATATACGTTCGCGATTTCGCATTCGCGGGAATCTGTGGTAAAACTGTTGCGCGCAAACCCCGCGTAGAACGCTACAAAATTATGATTTTTATCGCTATCTCGCTCCCACAGCTTGCCAGTGCAACGACATCGGCTCGGTGTCGGACGTGTGCGACAAGGACAGCGGCAACTGTACGTGCAAGAGCAAATTCAGCGGACGGACTTGCGACGAGTGCGAAGCTGGCTACTACAACTATCCGAAGTGTCTGCGTAAGTACATTGTAACTAAAGTACCTGAAATAGAAATTCAAATTTAATGTAAGAGGCAGCCAAAGCCCACTTGACAACTAAATGACGTTAAAAATGGCGGCAAACCAACTTTTTTTTTATAACATCATGTGAAGCAATTGGTTGAAATTTTTATTCTGACTGAAATTAAATTTTCATTTTTTTATGAAGCTACCCTCATCTCTCTTTGAAGACGTGAGATTGTGCGTTTTTTTACAATGAAGTATTGGATGTTTTATCATTATCACTACCAATTTCGATATCGTAGTAATGGCATTACGTTACAATCACAGACGAGAACATTTTCATAACTTTGAATTTTGAATTTATATGTATGTAGTAGATACATTTGTTTACTTATTCTTATAGACTTATTTGTTTAATTCTTTTAGAATGCAACTGCGACACAAGTGGCACGCAGGAGAGCATCTGTGATGACGTCACAGGCCAGTGTATCTGTAAAGAAGGATTTGGCGGGGCTCGCTGCGACCAATGTATAGCTGGGTAATAACTTATGTACAGAATATATAGGTACAGTCACCAGCACCAATATCTGATAGAATACGGCTGCATAAATATCTGATACGACTCTATTACCAGGAGCAGTAAGATGTATCAGATATTTTTGCACGCTTCCACGTGGCAGATATTAGTGCTGGTTACTGTACTGATCGGTGCACGACTAACCTAATTTCAATCGTCATTAACCTACATTTGACAATAATATAGATGATAGTAATGAGGGTAGTCGTGCGCCGACAGTTTTCGGCAAGCAGGAGCAGTCGCATCAACAGAGCGCTGGCGTTTAGTAGCAGCCACCGCGGCTCATAGATAAAGCGCTATGGATTCCGAAACATGCCGAGCTAAACTCAATTTAGGACGCGAGTCATCAGTGTTTTTCATCAAGTTTTGATCGTGAGGGTTTATCCCCAATTTAAAGTTGCGTATGCAGCAGAACTGGTATTAAATTTGTGTATGACTCAGTAACTCAATTTCCGTTAATAAAGGGGGCGTCCATAAATTACGTGAGGTGTTTTGGGGGGGGGAGGGGGTCGAGCTAAATCTCATCTAATCTCACATTGGGGGAGGGGGGTCACGGCAAATATCACGCAATTTTTTCTTGTTTGAAACAAACAAAAAAACTACTATTTTGGTCCTTTTAATCCAGATGCCTAAGGTTTTAAAAATCGAAGTGAGGATGTGGATGGTGTTTTACATTTGACACTTCATGAGTGTATCCGAACGAAGAAAAATTAAGTTTTTTTTTAAGTTACGTCATTTTTCACTTTATTTTCTTATTAAAATAACAATCCATCGCGTTTACGTAACAAACCCATATTTTGAAAAATCTCACGTGAGATTTGGGGGTAGGGGGAGGGGGTTGAATCAAATCTCACAACATCTCACCAGGCGGGGAGGGAGGGTCAGAAAATTGAAAAAAACACCTCACATAATTTATGGACGCCCCCAAATATCTTTCTTTATTTCCATGAAAATCCACACCATGATTCTCTTTTACTGAGAGGAGCCTGACTCCATGCAAATCCGCACCCAGGTCCTCTCCTTTCGAAAGGGGCCCTACTATGCGATAATTGTTCTGATGTTTCTATGGTACACTCCACAGCTACTACATGCAAATCCGAGGCCGTGAGCGTCAGTGTCAGCAGTGCGAGTGCTCGAGGGTCGGTTCCTCGTCCACTTCTTGTGCTGCTGACGGGAAGTGCAACTGCCTCGCCAACTTCGGGGGCAAACGGTGCGATCAGTGCTCGCCAGGCTTCTACAAGTATCCGGATTGCTTACGTGAGTAACTTGCACATGTAGTCACGAACCGATTGTTGAGCCACTTGCGACTGTTCGCAATTTAGACGTGTAATCAATGACCGATGTGACAGACTAAATGTCGGCTATTGGATTAGTATTACACGACCAAGTTACAAACGTAGGTAAGTTGCTCAACAATCTCTGTTTGCGATGGTACACAACAATCGGAGGAAAACTTATAAAGATCGATCTCCGTTTCAACAGGCCTCCTACAAATGATCACAAATGATGACAAGCGTCCATAGTGATCCATACAACACTGACGACCATGTCTACACACGGTTAATAAACCGTAGTTTTTTACGGCTAAAAACCATACGTGGAAAAGAGGCCTTACGGTAAAACGTGACAAACTTACGGTCATCAAAAAGTAAAGAGGAACCAAGTTATCTTTCTTCCTTCTTTAATTATTTGCAATGTATGTGATAATAAACCCGTCTGGTGTCGGGTCTAGAATAGCACCTCTCCATTTAGATATTTTTTTAGTTTGACAGGCTAGTAACCTGTCAAGACTATTCTACCTCTTCCATCTTTGCAAACCTAAAACTATGCTAGAAGTGGCTGTGAAGCGTGAAATAGTATTTCATTGTGCTTTGCCTACCCCATGTGGAAAAGTAGGCGTGATTATAATATATGTATGTATGTGACAATGGCTCTTTGGTTCCAGCCTGCGACTGCGACCCGTCGGGCTCGATCGGCTCGACTTGCGACGACGCGGGCAACTGCCACTGCAAGAGCAACTTCGACGGCACCAAGTGCGACAGCTGCAAGGAGAGTTTCTACAACTACCCCGCCTGCGAGGAGTGCAACTGCGACCCTAAGGGCGTGGTGGCTTCGTTTGCTGGTAAGCTGAGATTAGAGTTGCCACGAATAGTGATTTGGCCGAATACCGAATACCGAATATTCGGCAACGCTGTCGGCCGAAGCGCCGAATATTCGGCCGCCGAATATTCGGCACAAAGTTACATGCTTGCCGAGCTCGTAAGGGATAATACGACAAGTCGCGACATGTCTGCCTCGTGCACGGACAGGGGGCGTGCGGCCATTTGACTTTTTGTTTCAACTGCGAGTAAATCACGTCACGGCACGCTGATATCATTTATAATGAAAAGCGTAATCGTGTGCAAAATCAAATTCTGAAAAGCTTGTTTTTATCCATCACAACTTACTACTGATAAATTTAACTTATTAAAGTATTTTAATTTGGTAAAAAATACAAATCTTAGGTAAAGTGGTCTCTTTTTGTCTATGATTTGGTATTCGGTATTCGGCCGAATAGTACGCATTATTCGGCCGAATACCGAATACCAAGAAAAGTGGCCGAATAGGCCGAATACCGAATAGTTGCCGAATATTCGTGGCATCTCTAGCTGAGATACTACAATTTCAGAGAGTCAAGTCTCAAAAGTTTGTACAGATGTGACTATTTTTTAGCAATGTGATTTGGTGAGTGGATCAGCCTATATACGTCCCACTGCAGGGCACAGGCCTCCTCTCAGTATGAGAGGGCTTGGGCTATAATTCCCACGCGGGCCCAGTACGGATTGGGAACTTCACACACAACATTGAATTACTTCATCGCTGTGTGTAGGTTTCCTCACGATGTTTTCCTTCGCCGAATAGCACGTGATAAATACCAAATTCGATTTCGCACATAAATTCCGAAAAATTCAGAGGTGCGAGCCCGGGGTTTGAACCCACGACCCTCTGCTTGAGAGGCTACAGGTTGAACCGCTGGGCTACCACGGCTTACGTGGTTACGAATAGCAAAGGTTAACCCGTTCGATTTTACAGGTTGCGGTTCTGTGCCTGCCGGGGAACTCTGCCAGTGCAAAGAACGCGTGCAAGGGCGCATCTGCAACGACTGCAAGCCTCTCTACTGGAACCTACAGGACTACAACCCTTCAGGATGCGAAGGTGAGGTGGCAGAAGAATTATGGCGGTCTTTTCATTTTTTTATCGATTATGTCTCGTTTTTGTGGTGTAATTTGTGCACCGCCTTATCTAGATATCCTTTAAGCCTATGTGTCAAATAGTTCCCTTGCTATTGTTACTATCAACTGTCAGATGCTCCTCGGTGAAACTTCGGGAGTTTTCAGTCTGCAAGTCTATTTACATGAGCTGCTTAGAAGTAGTGGTATCAACATGAAATTCACAAGCTCATTGTAATCTATGCGATAATACATAACAGTAACGCTATTGTCTTGCACTATTATCTAACGAACCAAAAATCTAATCGTGTTTAATTGACAGTTTCAGTGTCAGTTCATTTTGAAATGTATCAATTTCGAAGCGACTATAGATTACAACTGTTAACTGTGTGCTGCAGGTTGTCTTAAGATGATCTCATGAAGGAACCATACTTACATTGCAATTCTTCTGCAGCTACTGTAACCGTTCTATCGCGGCTCATTCTTTTGTTTTTACAATCCTTTAAACAAAGATCTTACGATGGTGTCAAGAACATACAACTCTTCGACGGGTTGTAGTAAGTGCTGCCATAATTTAGTCCATAATCATTCTCCTATATCCTTTCAGACTGCAACTGCGACGTGAGCGGTACAATCGGTGGCCTTGGCTCGTGTGACACCAAAACGGGACAGTGCGCGTGCAAGCTGCACGTCGATGATCGCCAGTGCTCACAGTGCGCTGACGGGTTCTACAGCCTAGCTGCTGGCAACGTGTTTGGATGTACTGGTATGTCATCTAGCCACTTAGTAGAGGTCCACTCCGCAGCGTAAACATCTACGGCAAGTAGGTAACGGTAGAAAGAGACACCAATATTTTTACGCTTAAATTTGACCTTCTGTACCTACGTAGTATTCCGTGCTTACCCTCAATGACTGCAATAGCTGAACCAATTTAACCATCCCGCAATAAACACATGGAATGGATATATTTAAAAGTTCTGTTAAGGCTTAACAATTTGAGCTGTTTCGTGGTGGAGTCAGTGTATGTACGTTTTTGATCGAAAATTCAAAGTATTGTTAGTAAAAGACCTAATATGCCACCTGGAATAGAATTATTTTAAAGTAAGTGAGTGTCTTGAAAAATACAGCCAAAGCTCACTGCTACAAAGGACCAGCAGCGCTATTGACTAACGCACCACAAATCTACATGCGGTAGACAATAGCGCTACTGGGTAAAGTCGTAGATCCAGCTACAGAAACTGGAAATCCCTGAAGATCCTTATCTATCAATGGACTTGCTAGAACTCAGAATGGTGATATCAGAAACCCATCCCTCTTCATCTATTACTCGTTATAAATGGTGATCTCAGGATCTCTCTGAACCCAACAGAATGCGACTGCGACATCGGCGGTTCGACCGACAACAACTGCGACAAGACCACTGGCCAGTGCTACTGCCACTCTCGCGTCGAGGGTCGCCGTTGCTCGCAGCCAATCAGGGCCCACTACTTCCCCACTCTCCACCAGTTCAAGTACGAGGTGGAGGAGGGATACACTCAGTCCGGGGCCGTGAGGTATCGGGACTCCCAGGAAGCGTTCCCTGGACACTCTTGGAAGGGCTACGTCGTGTTCTCCCTGCTCCAGGTCAGTTTTTGAGTTATTTAGAAGATAGACTGATGCAGTTGGCTCTTCATGGAATATTTGCTGTTCTCTCTCCTTTTCTCTCGAACCACGAACATGACATTCTTCTAACAACTTAAAAATAGAAAGTCGACTCCAATAATAACATTATGAGGTTGCTGTGAAGTGAAGGATGGGAAACAACGACTTTCGAAGTTTACTCTTGAATTTAAAATGTAGTGTCGGAGTTAAAAAAACACTTCCGTGGATGTCGTAATGCATTTAAAGGAGCAAGCTATCTTACTGTCACTATTATACCTAAACATTGTTCCAATCTGGCTAGGTACTAAAATTTAAATCTCTAGCTAGTCCATTTGAGAATACAGGCGTGGTACTTAATAACTAATTCTAATCGCAGAACGAAGTCATCAACATAGTCCAGATCCAGAAGTCTTCGCTCTACCGCATGGTCATCAAATACGCGAACCCGCTCAAGGACCCGGTGGTGGCCACCATCGTGGTTACTCCTGAGAGCGTCGTCGACATCCAACAGACGTAAGTTGTTGTGTCAGAGGCTGTGCCATTCAGAAAGCTCTTCACTCAACCACTTACTGCATGTGTGCAATCTTTTAACAGGGCATAAGCTCTGGTCTGCATAATTTATTTATTTATTTATTTAACAAATACGATTACACGGCCTTACATTGTTGAACCAATACACTGAGCAATACAAAATCATAAACTAAATAATTGTTACGTCCCAACAACTTGTAGGTATGCTTAGTTAACTGCTTCACGAGACTGACAGTTACAAATAGGATACTTTTTCAAAAGTACCTACTCGTAATTTTGAGTAGAAGTAACCCAAATATTTTAAAGTTTTAATAAAAGGTTTAGACTCCAAACCTCTAAACCTTAGAGGAAACTTTTCCAAAAATTACCTTTTCATGCTATTAGGTACATTTAGATCCGCATTTTAACTTGGTTTGCGAGTAGTATTGTGCAAGTGTTCATCCTGTGTCCATATAGGGTCGAGACAACTTTCGAAACATGGATAAGTGGCCAACAAGCTTGATATAGACCACCTATCTTTCTCTGGCTCTTCTAGTTAGACTCTGGCAGGCACAGACGTACTGGACAACTCAGGACCTTTGTAAAGCGAAACTCTTCTCTAGCTAATAGTGAACAAGTTGACATCATGGTTTCTCTAGTTTTAAGGACATTATTCTCTTCTAGATACAACGTGCTGCTCCGTCCCACGATACAGCCCCAGCTTATCACCGTAGCTGGAGACAAGGGCACCGCACCATCGCCCTTCGTCATGAACCCTGGCAACTGGACCGTCACCATAAAGACCGCGAAGGAAGTCATGATTGTGAGTCAACTAAAATACGAATACAGTAGTGTTTGATATCTTACGCTAACATGGTCTTTCAAATATTCGGAGATTCGCTCAACTCTTGGGCTGCCTAATACATTGCTAATTATTCTCACTTCACGGCTATGGATAGTCTTCAGTATTTAAATGCGCAAAAACACAAAACATGATTTTTAAATACCGCACTTAGCAACAACAAACTTTGTCAGGAAGAGTCTCATGACTCATGACATTTAAATTTGATGCCAGTGAGAAAAAGATGTTTTCTGATTTTCCGCAACATGGCGAGCTTCGATACTAAAGATCGAGACAAGATATCGACACGGTAGAAGTGCCAAAACAGTACACATGACATGTTGTGACAGTAAAACCCCATTTTTTGACTAGATCGTACCGATAAGTATCTTGGTAATTGCCGGCTGTACGTACCCTCATACAGAATTCATCGTTTGCTATTGTCTCCAGGATTACTTCGTCCTGATCCCGGGAGCGTACTACGAGGCGACGGTGATGACCAAACTGGTGGACAAGCCTTGCACCATCGGCGACCAGGACTTGTGTCGCGAGTTCGCGTACCCCAGTCTGAACAGCTACCCTATGACCGACGTGGGGGGACTCACTTCCAGCCCTAACGGATACATCGACGATGCTGTGGTGAGTGACCAGGGTCACAGAAATTATGAGAAGTTAAGTAGAAATGGGTTAAGGTATGCTTTAGGCGACAGGCTGGCAATTCGCCACTATTGTAACTGTTTCAATGAATGATGAATTGAATGATGCTTAATTTTCTGAGTGGTGTTGGATTAGAATGACACATCTCCATTTCTGGCGTGTATGTAATAGGAGGCGACTAAGGAAATATTAGAAGTACCTCTTTCATCTATTTTCAAACCTAAGATTATGCTAGAAATGGTTACATAAGGAGAAATAGTCATAGTTTTTTCTAAGTTAAGTTCCGTATGCTCTGCCTACTCCGTTTGGGAATGTATGTATGTATAAAGTGAAGACAGCAAATTTATGATGTCGCAACATGACTTTTGTTCGGTAGTGGACCTTTTCTACTTCTATTACCTAGTACAATTGTGCCCCTAACCAACTCTTTCCATTGCAGCAACTCAAAGAACTGAACGTTCCCGAAGCTTCGATCCCGATACTCGACGCGCAGCCACTAAGCTACAACATCAAGATCCAACCGAACGGGCCGTACGTCCTCCTAATAGAATATGTGACCCCAGTAGACCGGAACGCTATTATGGGTCTGATTCCCCCAAGCGGGAATGCAGCCATCAACGTGCGCTTCAAGTCGGGAGATCAGGAGTCCCAAGCGATTATGAACCTTAATGAATGCTTGTACACGAAGCCATGTAGGCAGGTCGTGGTTGATGGAAGAACGAGGACCTTCGTCGCTGATGTCGTGGCTGAAGACAATGTTGTCACTTTGGAGGTAAGAGTTTAGCCGTAAGAGGTAGGAGTTGTAACTGTTTACTAGGGATTTCAGGAGGTTTTGGATTGGATTGAAATTGGAGATGGAATTCTCAAATCTTACTTTTTGTACTATCCGCGTGGTGTCGGGTCTAGAATATAATTTAACCATTACTTCTGTGAGTTCTGTAAAACGCGACTAAGAGGAATGGTTTAAGTATGCTTTGGGCTACGGGGTAGAAACCTGTCACTGTAATACCTTTTACGTTTGTTCGTAAACTTAAAGAATATTCTAGAAGTGGGTGCGAAGCGTGTAGTCATATCCTCCATATACTCCTTTCATGCTCTACCTTTCCCATTTGGGAACACAGACGTGATTGTATGTATGTATGGGAAAGACTCCAATAGAGATCTCTCTCCAGGCAGATGTTATGCCTGGGGACCGAAGTCCATAGAGAAAGTTGAAAGTTGTATTTTATGCAACCGATCATCGAAACTTCGTTAGCGCGATGCGGGATCGTTTAGTTCGCCTATTCGACGAATGTGGCGCTGGAGCGCTACATATGTACGAATCGCGCGTTATCGCGTTGCCGGGTTAGAATAGCACCTCCCCCTTCCCGTGGGTGTCGTAAGATTCTGAGAAAATTTGAGAATTCAGAGATTCTGGGAAAGAGTTTGTGTATTGTGGGCGATGGGCTAGCAACGTATCACTGCAATATCACGTTTAACCATCTGGTTACCCTGAAATTGCTTTACGTGGCACTGGATTTTTGAATTCATGTGCTCTGCCTACCATTCTTGGGAATACAGGCGTGAGAATATGTATGTATTGGTCCTTCCACAGGGTAGCCCGGACTCGCTAGCAGGGATCAAGTCGATTGTGGCTGTGCCGTACTCGGAGTGGCACCTCGCTCACATCACGCCGCGGCCCTATTGCCTGCGTCGCGCCGGTGCCTGCGCACCCGCCGTGTTCACCGCCTCCGTCGACTCTAAGAAGGTAATGGTTTTAGAGGCTGGAATTCTCAAGGCAGTTTGATCTGTCTTGGAATGCTCTTTTATTTAATTCTTGATATTAATCTTGTAAATGTTGTACCTACAGGAGATAAACAACACGTGGTCTTCTCGCTAAAAAGCGATCTCGTGTTGATGACTTTAGGATACCAAATTTTGAAAATTTTAAATGGGATTTAAAATAATACTCAAAAGTTATCTGAAAGGGACCCCTTTTTTAAATGGATACCTCTACTTCAATCTTCGTTAACATCAGCTCTAATAGCGCGCTATGGCGCAGACGACGTAGATTTGAAAAGAAAACTGTTTTTACGTATACATCAGGGAATACGTTGGCGTGTTAAAGTCCGTGAGGTTGATGAATATGAACTCTAAAAATGCCACAAGTTCAGTCTGATTTAAGACAAGTGTAAGTATTAGGTACAGATGTAGTGAGTAACTATTTTCCTTCGTAATTTTTCGGAAAAGTTCGTATTTATCATACTCTCTCAAATACCCATCTTAAAAACTTGAGGGTAAGTTGCTTCAGCAGACAAATATATATATAGAGTGGATAATAAGTAATTCAAATATTCGCTATAGTTTTAATCATATTTTCAAATTACTTATAAAAGGTTGTATAGCCATGCCAAAACCTCGAAAACAGTTAAAAAAATCCAGTCCAAGGAATTATATTTAATATTTACCTAGGTATACTTCATATCGGAAATTCATTCCGTATGATAAATAACCCGTTTTAAGTAATAATTATGGTGGTTGTAACATCTCTGTATTATACAATAACATTATTCATTTTGACATTTAACACTAAACAATGAAGTTCCATATTAATGGATATGAGAATGTCACTGATTTAATACGATCATTCATTGACAGTTCGGGTGTCATCGTATTCCGATAAAGATCCGAGTTTTCCCGAAGGAAAATAGTTTCTCACTACATCTGTACGCTAGTGTGAAAGTTTCCCTACTTGTTATCTGTGATATGTTGTTATACTTATACTCACTACAGATGATAAGAGAGCTCGTGTCAGAGTCGCTTCCACCGTCATACTCCTTAATTCTACCGCAAAATTAAGATCAAAAAGTTCGTAAAGGAGCCTCATACAGGACTTGTGTTTGCATCTACCAGCGGTCTATGTCCGAAGACAATGACGATCACTTACCAACAAGCGACTTATCTCTCCATATGCCTTCCTTATGGCATAACAAATATATAAGACTAGCTGTTCCCGCGACTCCGTCCGCGTGGAATAGTGAAAATTTCCCCCCGTTTTTTCCACATTTTCCACTGTATCTTCGGTTCTATTGGTCGTAGCGTAATGATATATAGCCTAAAGCCTTCCTCGATAAATGGTCTGTCTAACACAAAAAGATTTTTTTAATTCGCACCAGTAGTTCCTGAGATTAGCGCGTTCAAACAAACAAACAAACAAACAAACAAACAAACAAACAAACAAACAAACTCTTCAGCTTTATTATATTAGTATAGATTAACTCTTCATAGGTGGAAATCGAGTCATCAGCGACTGCCGACAGCAGCACACGGCCTCCGATCCTGGACAACAGCACTACGGTTGCGTTCCTTGGCGAGGGATCCAAGCCAGTGACGGTGGATGTCAAGGTGGCCACCCCAGGCCATTACAAGCTGGTCCTGCATTACTACCAGCCCGATCATCCTGGTGAGTTTTAGTAGCCATGTAAGTCGACAAACGTGAAAGAGCTGTGAGAGTTTATTGGAGGAGATACGTTTTTCGCAACTGGTGGCTATGGATGCTAGCTAGTAGAGTTAACGAGATAGACCATACCTGTCTGTCACTGTCTACTTAGACACATCAGAAAGTGACAGGTAGTGTATTCCGCGCCAAACTTAAGGATTTAAGGTAATTTCCCTACCAGGCCCCACTTCTTTTCCACCTGTGTAATTTCATTATGCGAATATTCAAGAAAAGATATTATTATAAGAAACACTTTACGATATGACTACGTTTACGCAGTGCCGTAACTAGGGCGGTGCCAGCGGTGCCCAGGCACAGGGCGCAGACCCTGGAGGGGCGCAGAAATGATCAGACCAGTACGAGGGGCATGCCAAAAGAAATTAGATACTCCATGCTCATTTGATTGATACTGGCCAGTTATACACCATTGTAAAGGCTGGTTATTTAGCTATCAATTTAAAAATGGAACTCTCCGGAAATATGCGTAATATTTTTTTTTTTAATTTTTATCTGTTCGAATCTGGCGGGAATTTGCGATCACGATGGAACTTAGTCGACGAGATTTTAGAGTTTCGATTTATTATGACTTAAAAAAAGGTTTATAGCCACAAGAATGTTTTGAAATTTTAACCACGACTTTTGGTAAGTCTGCTTGTTCTTGTGCAACTATTTTTAATTGGTTTGCTGAATCTAAAAGAGGGTGAGGGAGCTTTGAACGTGAGGCGAAGTCAGGGCGGCCGCCAACAGCAGTTACTCAAGGAAATGTGCAAGTCGTGGAAAAAAATATTCGCAAGAACCGACGAATTAGATATGTAGAGTTTGAGCGAGATCTACGCACTAGATCAGCAGGCTTGCAAAGCATAATTTATGGACATCTATCCCTCCATAAGCGTTGTTCGGGAGGGCTGCCGCATAAACTCAACGATTTGCAGAAAGAACGGTGTGTGGATTGGTGTACATTTATGATAAATAAATTCGGTACTGGCGAGAAAAAAACTGTTTATGATATACTGAAAGGTGACAAAACATGGTTGTATAACTACGATCCGGATACAAAACGGCAGTCAACAGTATGGTGCTTTGAAGATGAGCCGACTCCAACAAAATGTCGCCGAGCACGAAGCACACAGAAACAAATGGTTGCCTCGATTTTCTGTAAGACGGGGCATATTGTGACTGTCGTGCTAGAGGATCAAAGGACTGTCAACTCAGAATAGTGTGTGACAGTTTGTGCCCCAAAAGTTTTATCAGCTTGGTGTGACAAGCTGCTAAAGTCAGGAACCCAGCATCTGCTCTGGCACCACGACAATCCCGCTCCGCACACTTCTGCCAGAACACTTGACTATTTTAGTTCGAATAACGTTAATATACTCCCTCACTCCCCATATTCTCCCGACCTAGCACCCTGTGATTTTTATCTGTTTCCGAAAATAAAAGAAAAAAAACCGGCCAAGTGCGAGTCGGACTCGCGCACGAAGGGTTCCGTACCAAAAACTGCAAAAAATCAGAATCTTTGTATGGGAGCCCCACTCAAATACTAATTTTATTTTTATTCAATTATTTATTTTTAAAGTAGATATTTAATTAAACATTCTGTGAGCATTTCAAGTATTTAGCTGTTACAATTATTTAAATAGACCCAAAACAGCAAAAAAAAAAACTGCAAAAAAAATAGGTTTTTTGTATGGGAGCCCCCCTTAAATACTAATTTTATTTTATTTTAATTATTTTCTTTTAAAGTAAATATTTAATTAAATATTCTGTGAGCATTTAAAGTATTTACCTTTTACAGTTATTTAAATAGATCCAAAATAGCAAAAAAAAACACGTTTTTTGTATGGGAGGAGCCCCCCTTAATTATTATACCTAATTATTTTAATTTTAGTATTTGTTGTTATAGCGGCAACAGAAATACATCATCTGTGAAAATTTCAACTCTCTAGCTCTCACGGTTCGTGAGATACAGCCTGGTGACAGACAGACGGACAGACAGACAGACAGACAGCGAAGTCTCAGTAATAGGGTCCCGTTTTTACCCTTTGGGTACGGAACCCTAATTAAGGGGAAGGCGATTTGAAAGCAAAGAAGATGCCCTAGCTGCCTATAATTATGAAATTTCTGAGGTACGCAAAGAAGAATGGATATTGGCATTTTCCAAGTGGTTTAGCCGGATGAAAAAGTGTATACGTGCTCACGGTGAGTATTTCGAAAAAATAGATACCAATAATAAAGAATAAACTGTGTAGTTTTTGAGTATCTAATTTCTTTTGGCATGACTCTCGTATCTACAAGGGCGCAGTTTCGAGAGCTCGCACCGGGCGCACAAAAGGCTAGTTACGCCACTGCGTTTACGACCCTTAAGCGAAGGTGATTGCCATAGCCCGGAGAATCCATAGCAAAACAAAAGACTGTCGCAATCTAACTAGAGTACCTATGAAACATTTTTTTATCGATATCGAGTAAGTAATTGAAGCCTTACTGAACTGAAATCCTGATTAAGACCATTTACGAGAAACATCCGAAAATCTTACGCAACCTGAACATCATACCAATTACAATGAGTTTTATAAATTTGCTCCCATGACGTCGAGTAAAGTCTAACGTTCATGTAGTGTACATAGATGGCTTAATAGTGATAAACGAAACAGTCTTCTCCTAGAGAATGTTGAAAAATTAAAAATAATATACTCCTATAGTGATAGGAGTATTATTATGATTAATTTTTCAACATTATAGTGATAACAAACCCAATAAGATGTCATGTGCTGCTGTGTGTACTGGCGTGGATTTCGAGGAATATATTGCATCTGTACCTGTATAATTAATTATAAAAATGTATGTAAAATTTTGAAATATTTTTTTCCATATGGTGAGCCGCTTTATCTTACAACTATCGATATCGATAAAAAAATGTTTCATACCTACTTTAGTCAGATTGCGACAGGTTTTTGTTTTGTTATGGATTTTCCGGGCTCTGGTGATTAGTTCCCGCCAGCCGCCTGCCAGGGATGGTCGCGCAACGGCTTTTTCTGCATTAGCATGGGTTTTTTTGGCATTACTTTCTTTAATTTTCTCCTTTACCTATTCCAGTGAGCAACATCGACGTGACAGTGACGTGCGAGGGCCAGAAGCACACCGGTCGGGTGTCTGTGGAACACTGCCCCTCCAACTCTGGCTGCCGGGTGCTGCTCAAGCTCGACAACGACCAGTTCCCTATTGCTGACAACTGCTCTGTCACACTAGAGGTAGGGTGTAGGAAATTGGTACTCGTATTTTGAAGAAAAATGGCTAAGTTTGAATTGGAATCGCGCACGAAGGCTTCTGTGCCACTATGTGTCTACGTGTTATTATTTACTGATATCGAGCAAAAATAGGCAATATAAGAATTTTGTGACTATTTCAAGAGCCTACCAGTAAAGGGTTAACCTTTTGACCGCCAAAGACGCCATATTACGTCATCGCAAGTCAGTGCCCGTGACGCCACGACGTTAAATGGTGCGTCGAAGTTATTGCGAAAGAACTGAAATATAAAACGCTGCAACATTTTTCCTAGGTTTACTTTATTTAAAGGTAGTGTAAGTTATTTATAGCTAATTTAAATAAAATAATACAGCACCATTCGAAAAAAAAACAAGCATTATCTAAGAGCCGACTCACGTCTTTGGCGTTAGGAGCACAGCGTTTCACTTCGCGCCTTGGCGGTCAAAAGGTTAAAAATCGCGTTTGTTGTATGACTGCCTACTCAGTTCTTGAGGTACTAAATCCTAGAAAAAACTTTACCGAGTTTCTTGCAGCACATTTTTCTTGGTCTTTCCGAAGCGCTGGTAAACTTGCTGGCTTAGATACCTCAGAAAAAACAACAAAAGTTCGATGGCTTTTTGTAGCCATTTACTACCAGTAACCTTGCTATCACTCAGCCTTCTTTTCTTCCCCACCAATTATCAGTTCTCAAACATGCCCTGTCTCTTCAGCGAACAAAATCTTCAGCCAAAAAAGCAACTCAACAAAACTTGTTCTTCAGGGCACCGACAGCAAGGGCGTTTGGGTGGACTATCTCCTGGTAATCGAAAGCGCTGACTTCGCTGACTCCGTCCTGAAGGAAGCCAACATGCTGGACTACTCCCGGGAGTTCATTTCCAAGTGTGCTAGTAACCACTATTACATACAGCCCAATGTCACTGGTGAGTATAAGCAATACCATCCCGACATGATCAAGTTTTGCCTTTGAAGAAACATACGGGTAACTCATATCGAGCTTAGCTAGGTGTTTCTGTGGCGCCGACTAGACTCCTAAATGAAAGGCTACGGCTTCCCTGAGACATGTCGAGCTAAATTTGATTTAAGATGCGAGTGTTCATATTCATGTTCGATTAATTTTGGCTTTGGTCCGGTTTTGGACATAGTTGAATGTAAGACACTTATTGGGGTATTTTCAAACCAATACGTCTCTGTACACTAGGATGCAAAATTGCATAGATAGCTTAGAGGCGGCAATCGTTTGGCGTCAGAAGCCGTGTTTCGATAACCATCACTATCGCACGGCGAAAACAGCTTCAAACGACTTTCATTTGGACTTGTCCATGCAATTTTGCATCCCGCTGTACATACAAAATGAATACCAATTTATTAATTTGGCTGATTATTTTTGTTGTTGTATTCGTTATTGTCAAGAGGAGGCTCTTAAGTATTTGAACGCACAAAAACACAGATCAATATTTTTAAATACCACACTAAGCTTCTTAACAGCAAGAGTCAGATGACATTTGTATTTACACATATTATGTTCATCAGACATATTATCGCTTCGATAACTATAGGTAGTAACCAAACAAACTAACCAAACTAAACCCAGGTCTTGAGAGCTTACCTAGGTCCAAG
>BHDV01072085.1:26918-38975 GCA_005406045.1 Adoxophyes honmai | reverse complement strand
TATGTATTTTAGATAAGTTCATTGTTATGTCTGTGTCAAATTGTTGTCAATAAATGTCTTTCTTTCTTTCTTTCTTTCTTTCTTTAATGGTTTACATATTTCCTGTTAAATTTCAGTCTTGAAAAAAATATATGTTACTTATACGTAAAGATATTGCCTAAGGAACGTGCTAATTGGTTACACGATAGGATGTACTTTCCTCGATCATATAAATTGCAATCCAGAAGTACAACGGGTGTCCAATTCGTTTCCCACTATCTGACGACTCCAAGTCCATATTTGGAGTCACGCTGGGCTGGATCACGTTGAACCTTGCTTTGTGTCCCAGGCTTCTGCCGCGACGCGGTGTTCTCTATCACGGCGGAGTACAACAGCGGCACGCTCAGCTGCGCGTGCGACGTTGAGGGCTCGACGGACCTCGAGTGCGACCCCTTCGGCGGACAGTGCAAGTGCCGCGAGAACGTTATCGGTGAGTTGCTAGGAGATTTAGGGGTCTCTGATGCAAGCTTGACTTGCGCCGAATACTACATACATACAACCACGCCTATGTCCCCAATGGGGTAGGCAGAGCAGCAGAGCACACGAAACGTAACAGGATAAACCATGATTATGACTATTTCACGATTCACAACCAATTCTAGCACAATTTTAGGTTTGAAAACAGATGGGAGAGGTAGTATAAGTGACCGGTTGCTAGCCTGTCGCCTAAAGCATGCGTGAACCTATTTCCTTGGTCGTCTCGTACGACATCCACGAAAGAAATGAAGCAGTATTATTCAGAACTCGACACCACACGGGGATTCCAGATTTCCAGGACTTACACCCACAGCTCCATCGTTTGATACAAATAAAGTCAGGTCAATTAGAATGCCATCAACATTGCATTAAATTGTTCTATTCGCTACCATTTTTAACAACTTCTGAAGGAAGAGTTTCTCTACTCGTTGAGTTGCTTTCTATTATTGCTTTGTATTTCAGGACGCACGTGTGGAGCCTGCAAGACCGGTTACTACGGCTTCCCTAACTGCAAGCCCTGCCATTGCCCCTCTACGGCTATCTGCGACGACAACGGTTGGTATTTTTGGGTCTTTCGAACCAATTAATTACTGAGACTCGTACTGCTACTATCTAACCTCTACACATAACGCGCTCCCCTACATTCAAGTTCAAGTAGGACTGGTACAAAGACATCATGACAGTTTGAAGCCTTTTGTCGGATTATTACTTTTGAATACTTTTTTAATCAACTCGAATTAGGGAGGCGAGTCCCACATAACCTCTGGGTTGTCGCAATGTCTATCCCAGGAAATGACTCAGAGTTCTCTGCCTTAAAAAATATAAGGGTAGGTTAGGTTAGGTTAGTAGGTACTTTTGTAAACAAATTAACTATGGAATACAAATTGTCCATTGTACCTAGTCCACCGTCATACGATATTCTTGCGATCCTTGTACGTCTGCCGTTCAGCTCAAAAAGTTCTCCGACCCTCGCTTAACCCACATCTTCCATCCAGGCATGTGCATCTGCCCGAAAAACGTGGAGGGCGAGAACTGCGACCGCTGCAAGCCGCTGACCTTCAACTTCGACGTGCAGCGCGGCTGCGACGACTGCAGCTGCAACCCGCTGGGTGTGGTCAACGGACAACTGCAGTGCGACCAGAACAACGGCAACTGCAAGTGAGTATTGAACGTTCTCACGTTGCAGGCCCCGGTGTGTAACTCGGCAAGGTTTTAATTGGTAGAGTTAAGTGCACGAAGTTACGAACACCACGTTAAATGTTGTCGAGCCTGTACCGTGAGACTCATAAGTAAAAAAAACAGTATTTGCAAAAAATCAAAATTTTTAAAAATGGAGCTAACTATTATTAAAACTAATCACAGATATGACAGTGAATATACTATGTAGTTACTCACATAGTACATAATTGAACCTGTATTCATCACCAACACAAGCCAGAACATACAACGCCATACACATTCAGGAAGAGCCGTCGAGCCAGTACTCTTTTAAGCGTTTCCAAAGAATACCAATGTGGATTATATGTGGAAATGGCGTAGGTACAGTCAGCTGCAGAGAAGAGTAACCCCCTAGTAATGAGATATTGTATGCGCTTGGGGTTACCTTTCTTTGCTGCTGTCCATACATCAACAATTTAATAAAGTCGGTGTCGTCAAAAATTTAAGTTACAATTGAGCCAATAGTCATTCCACATTTAGTATGTTATGTATGTGATGATGAAAAAACATAGACGAAACGTTCTTTCTTTTCAGTTATGTATGTGACATTTCATGCTCTGCCGACTCTGTTTTTGTCTATGCACTGTAATCAATTTACTTTAAATTATAGCTGCACGGATAACGTGATAGGCCGCGTCTGTGACCGTTGCGTGCCCGGCCACTACGCCTTCCCTGACTGCGTCCAATGCTCCTGCTCCGCCGAGGGTACCACGGCCGACGTCTGCGACCAGAACACCGCACAGTGCTACTGCAAGAAGCACGTGAGGTCTCAGGTATGTGTCACGAATGTCACCAATCACTCGGTAGGGATGCCACGAATATTTGCATTCGATGCGAATATTCCCATAATTTTTAACATTCTCATCAAAAATCACATTCGCATCTAACGATGCAAATTATTAAGGGTTCTTAAAATTCGAGATTCGCATCAATAGAAGGAGACAAAAATGCGTAGTTTTCGGTGATCACAACACAGCGGGAACTCGACATTTTTTGAGGACAAAAACCAGTTTATTCTTTCTCGCAACTCAATCTATGTCCATATCAGGTCTAAATCGATTGAGCGGTAGAAGATTGACCAGTGTCAGGATAAAAGTCACAACGAAGAGCCAATCATCCCCTAAGTCTTTGCTGAGAGACTTCAGGAATCCACCACCAACATCATGATCTACGTATGGTGATATCATCAGGAACCTTGTTTCAGTCCTGTGACACGTGCAAGGAGGAGTACTTCAACCTGCAGGCCAGCAACCCTGACGGATGCACCAAGTGCTACTGCTTCGGGAGGACCACCAGATGCACCAGCTCGCTGCTCACGTGGGCCCAGGTTAGTAACAGAAGTTGCTTACAAAATTAGATCAACATCTCAAAATTTATATCGTAACGAATGACAAATACATGCCATTTTTGGTTACCACTTTACATTCTGAGCTTAATGAGAGTCTTGTGATATCTTTTTACTCACACATTTTATGAGGGATGTACGCAATCGACGAGATCGATTGAGAGGTTAGGGCTCATAATGTCCCACTCGCAAAATGTCCCTCCACCAAAATTTTTTAGGGACGTTTTGCGAACGGGATGTAATTTATGTGACGGGACATTTTGAGAACGGGGCATTTTGCTGAGAAGTCGTTTTGAGAATGGGACATTTATAAAAGGGACCCTTTGCGAATGGGACAAAGGGGCATTTTGCGAGTGGAACATTATGAGCCCTATCCGATTGAGACAGTGACGTAACTAGTCTTTTACACGCCCGGTGCGAGCTTTCAAAACTGCGCCCTGGAAGATACCAGTGCCGTAACTAGGGCGGTGCCAGCGGTGCCCAGGCACAGGGCGCAGACCCTGGAGGGGCGCAGAAATGACCAGACCAGTACCTTCAAGGGCGCAGTTTTGAAAGCTCGCACCGGGCGCATAAAAGGCTAGGGGCGCAGTTTTGAAAGCTCGCACCGGGCGCATAAAAGGCTAGTTACGGCACTGGAAGATACTGGTCTGGTCATTTTTGCGCCCCTCAAAGGCGGTTACCCCAAGTTACGGCACTGGGCTGAGACACTCGTGGCGTCCTTGTTTTGCCAATGTTTTTCGAAGCGTACGGCACGAGGGTCTTGCTCAATCATAGTGTGCACAATCGTCTTCAAGTACTTTCTTGGTTAGAATTTTCGAATCCGTTCAAACCGCGACTTGTCTTGTAGATAAGCGGCATGCTCGACTGGCACCTCGTGAACGTTGAAGCCAACCGGACCCTGAACGTGTTCCCCCACTCCGCGCCCCCCAGCCAGGTCAACGACTCCATCATTGGCGTGGAAATGTCAGGCGACAAGGAAGACCAGAAGGTGGTCTACTTCAGCGCGCCTGATTACTACCTGGGTGAGTGCAGCGCCGTCTAGCGGCGCGATTTGGGAGTTAATGCTGTTCTGAATCGCGCTAGCGGTTATTGAATCTTCTCTGCGTTACGTACCTTTAGGAATACAGATGAGCTGTGCTTATGTTATGAAATTATAGTCACTTAATGTTACATACGGATTTCGTTTAAAACAAACCAAATAATCATGTAGTATTTGCCTCTATGTCACTAGTCACTACTCACTGATCCACGTTCATAATTTTTATTTTTTTATTCGTAGTCACATTATTAATTAAATTTAAGTAAAAAAAAATTAAAAATGCGCGTAAACTCTTTTCGTTAAACTTTTTCACGCTGGCCATTAATAAATTATGAAGAAAATTCGCAACGCGGGAACTTCAAACAAATGACTGTTGCTCTGTTGTTTAAATTGGTAGTTTTGAAAAAGTGCGCATCTGTTTAGTTTGTAAGTACTAGCTGGGTGACCGAGCTTTACTCGGATTATTTTTTGCATACATTGAAATACTGGTAATGCAAGTTGTAAAACTAATATCACTTCATTTCGCTGATTAAAATCAGTTTTTACAGATCAAATTAATCCACTCCCACTACTCAGTCATCATTATTTGACAGTTAAAAAAAAGCAAAAAATAAAATAAAAATAAACCGGCCAAGTGCGAGTCGGACTCGCGCACGAAGGGTTCCCTACCAAAAACTGCAAAAAATCAGAATTTTTGTATGGGAGCCCCCCTTAGATACTAATTTTATTTTTATTCAATTATTTATTTTTAAAGTAGATATTTAATTAAACATTCTGTGAGCATTTCAAGTATTTAACTGTTACAATTATTTAAATAGACCCAAAACAGCAAAAAGAACACGTTTTTTGTATAGGAGCCCCCCTTAATTATTATAATTATTTTAATTTTAGTATTTGTTGTTATAGCAGCAACAGAAATACATCATCTGTGAAAATTTCAACTCTTTAGCTCTTACGGTTCGTGAGATACAGCCTGGTGACAGACAGACGGACGGACAGACAGACGGACAGACAGACAGCGAAGTCTCAGTAATAGGGTCCCGTTTTTACCCTTTGGGTACGGAACCCTAAAAAGCAAAAGTGTGATGAAAAAAAAGAAAAACTTATGTCACATCCCAGGATCGAACCCAGAATTTTCTGAATGTAAATTCTTGACTTCATCAACAAATTACCGAAAACGCCGTAACATGTCCATATAAAATTTGAAGAGTTCCCTCGATTTCTCCAAGATTCCATTATCAGATCCTGGTTTCGTGCCAATGGGACCAATTTCGAGTTGTACCCTTTCGATTAAAAAAAATTTTTTTGAAAATCGGTTCACGGGTCTCCGAGATATCGAGTAAACATACAAATAAAAAAATAAAAAAATTAGGTCGAATTGAGAACCTCCTCCTTTTTTCGAAGTCGGTTAAAAATATCTGTTGTAGTTATTCGGCATCGGGACAGTTGAAAAAAAAGCAAAAAATTTAAAGAAAAACTTAAGTCACATCCCAGGATCGAACCCAGAAGCTCCTGCACAGAGAGCGGACGTTTTTACCACTATACCAAAGGAACTGTTGAACTCTTTAGCGAAATATCTGTATACATTCAGTAAGAAATTCATATCCCGGTTTTTATTTTTTTTCTCGAAAAATTGCGTTTTCCCGGGAAAACCACTTATGTAGATAAACTTAAAACTCTAATCCTCGTCTATATAAAAAATTTCATGAAAATCGTTAGAGCCGTTTCCGAGATAGCTGGTATATATAAACAAACAAATAAATATATATACAAGATTACCTCGTTTAAAGGTATAGGATTATTAGTTATTTGTTTTATTGCTTAGGCGTGTAATAATTTTACTGTTGAATAAATTTATATAAAAGCTCAAGCAGCTTCATGTGTGAGTTATAAGGAAAAGATTTAAGTAAGTAGGTACCTGTTCTCCACTATAATGTTAGTGCAAGTATTAAAACGAATATAATCTTTCTATCATTACAAGCTCTGAAAAAAAGTAACTTCAAAAAAGGCTTCCTGTTTTAATTTTCAGAGACATGCTGACATGAAAGATCAAATTTACGCTATTTTTACTTAACCTCATACAGATACGCGTTATTTTATTTAAAAATGAACACAATGAATTTGAGAAAGGTTTGATTTTCAAACTCTACAGAGTCGAACAGCACGTACCAATATTCAACAATTCGACAGTTTGAGTTCCCTTTAGTAAGCTATCTACTGCTTTGAATCAGTGTCCAAAAACGGTCACAGGTTTGATGATAGCTGATAACCCTTTTAACTTTTCGTCTGTTCTAAATTCTTCCTACATCTTTACAGGCAAGCGTCTAACATCGTACGGAGGTTTTCTGACATACTCCGTTTTCTACGTGGCGAAGGACACAGGACGTCCCATTGACGCGGCTGACGTCATCATCGGAGGACCGAACGGCTATATCTTGCATAGAAGCATAGGTAAGTAATAAAAATAATAGGTAATAAATAATCTAACCAACAAAAATATCATTTTCGATAAAAACTTTTTTTCGGCGACTGTACTTTTTGCCAACTGTACTTCACTGTCATCCATCCTAGATTATGTGCACCAGATTTCAAGTCAATCAGACCAACTGTTGAAGAGTTTCCTCCATCGGAGACAGTCCCGGCTGGGGCATCAGAAGTCCACTTCCATAAGTTATTTAAGTTATAATAGTTATCACTTATCATTATCAAATCCAACTACCATTTTATCTACATATATTGATTTACACAATCTGACTAATTCATTAATGTATAAAAATAACCATTTAAATATGTATAACTTTAAACATAAAACTACCATACTTTATATCAAGATTAGCTTGACATGTTTTGGGCCATTTCTTAACTCATCATCGGAAGCAATGCAGGTAGCAACGACTAGAAATGCACAGCGCCCTTCTTTTAGCACGACTATTTGTAGATTATTTGCATAAATAATGACTTAGTCCTAAAGATTCTGGTTCATATTAGCTAAGAACAACCTGTCCTTTTACTTCGCTAGAGCAACCACCATCCCAAACCACCTGGACACATCAGGTGAGGCTCTCCGAAGAAGAGTTCACCAACGTAGACGGCACTGCGGTCACCAGGGACCAGTTCATGAGCACTCTGGTTGGAGTCAGCAGCATCTACATCAGGGCAACTTATGAAGACGAGTCTGTCACCACCAGGTACGTTGAATGACATTGGTTCTTTTCTGGTCTTAAGATAATAACGTTGAAATAAAATAAATACTAAATAGGTAACGGCACCAGTTATGGACAGTTTAAGTTGACAAGCACCAGTGATGGACACTTCATTGATAATTTAAAGACCATAAGGTTGTGCATTGATTGTTGTAAAATAAATGACTTTTCCTTAGTGGGCAGTAAATAAGAGTCATTGTCCATTACTGGTTCTTTCTCCAGGACCGGTGACTTTACCTAAGATCTACGGTCTCTTAAAGCTTTGTGTCGTTAGAGACGACTAAAGAACGTAGGTAAAGGTGTCACTTAGGTGATGGGCTAGTAACCTGTGACTGTTATGTAAGTGAATTATGAAGCGTGAAACAGTTCATTGCTTTGTTTCTTGTGCTCTATCTTGTTTGGGAATGCAAGCGTGATGTATCGAAAATCGAAAGATATGACCGTTAATATCGCATCACCCTATGCATTCACAAAGGAGCCCAAAATTTCTAGGCTTCTCGTTGACCAACAATCATGAAATTTTCAATGAAGCAATGGCGTAGCGCAAGTAAAGGATAAACCAACGATTGTTTTGAATCGTAAATCTAGAATATTTTTCTCGACAACGACTAATCCTGTACAGATACTGGATAACTTCATGTACGCTTTCGACTTGCATGTAACCGATAATCGATTTCCGTACGCTCCGACAGATTAATCGACGTGAGCCTTGACATAGGCGTCGACGAATACGGGGACGAATCGAATCGCGCCTCCTCAGTCGAGGAGTGCCAATGTCCCCAAGCCTACAGGGGGCTCTCTTGCGAGCAGTGCGCTGCAGGTCACTACAGACTGAGCTCAGGACCTCATGCTGGCTTCTGTGTCCCCTGCGAATGCAACGGCCATTCGAACGAGTGCGATGTCAACACTGGCGTGTGCTTGGTAAGTGCTTGTTACAAATTTCTTGCTTGACAGTGTACCATTGCAATAAGCTTAGTATGGAGATTTTGTAACGCCTCCAGCTCATGTGGAACTAAATATTGGTAGTATGAGTTAATAGTTTATCGATTCTAAACGTTTTGGTAGATTAGTATGAAATGATCCCTTAGTAGTCTTTAATATTAATGCTGTTTATAATGGCAACTCATTGTAGCGGTAAATGTTTCACTCAAGTTCAAATATCAGCTTCTGTACGATGTTTAATCTTATTCACTTGTAGCGACAAGTGTGATATTGACAAAGATGTCCAAACGACACAAGCTGACTGGCGCGAGCGTTGTCAGCCGACTTAGCAAGGCGTAACTAGTAGTCCTTTTTAAGATATTAAAGATATCAAGGTTCCTTCTACGTTTTACATTGGTTAGGTTTCTTTCCGCGAAAGGCTGTTTTTTTATAAATCTCGTCAAAATCGAATCTGCAGTCTTTGAGAGAGCATTGAAGTCTGAAGCGAAATACCCCAAAAAGTTTTTATCTGTCGATGTTTCACGCCAAAGGTTAGTTCTGATGTTCCTGCCTGCTTTTAGGACTGTCTGGACAACACTATGGGCGACCACTGCGAGCTCTGCATCCCTGGTTACCACGGGGACGCTACCACGGCCCGGGATTGCCTCATCTGTGCCTGCCCCATGCCTTACCCGTCTAACAAGTAAGATGGCTTCCATACCGATGACTTTATTAGCCATTTTAACAAAAAGAAAAAAATACACTTGCAAGTGATTCATTTTATTCCAACTAAATTTCATCCTTGTTTTTCACCCTCGTTTGGTTAATCGTAACGAATGAATACCTACAAACTTCTACAACAAGACCGCATAACAAATTTCACAACATGGTCGCATAACAAATTTCACAACATGGTCGCATTACAAATTTCACAACATGGTCGCATTACAAATTTCGCAACATGGTCGCATTACAAATTTCGCAACATGGTCGCATTACAAATTTCGCAGCATGGTCGCATTTAAAGTTTCGCAAAGTGGCTCAAGCTCCACAACATGGCCGCATCTGAAATTCTGCAACATGGCCTATTCTCATCCCGTAACTTGGCTGCGTCTCTCAATTCAGCAAAATGGCCGAATCCCAAAGTCCGCAATATGATCGCATTTCAAAGTGATCAATCTTTACATCTGTGTGTTCACTTTCAGTTTCGCCATCGGTTGTGACCTAAGCGAGAACGGTTCCCTCATATCATGTTCCTGCAAGCCTGGCTACGGCGGGGCCCGCTGCGAATATTGCGCGGCTGGCTACTACGGCGAACCGGAGGTCGTAGGTAAGATGAGATAACCAACTGACAATCATCTCGTGCAAGATGGACATACACCATTTAATATAAACCTGTCACTGTCTAACTAGAAGAGATAGAAAATGATGGGTAGCCTTCGCGGGCATTGTCATGCTTGTCGGTCAGGGGAGTAAGGGACATCGGCATTGCTTCTAGCATCCATAAAGTGAGCTATTATTAAGCTAAGATATTTAATTGTCGCTGAAAATAAGTCAGTGTCTTAATTACCATCAGGCTTCCAACTTCTGTCTCGACAGGTAATTAAATAATCACTTGAAAGTGTGTACTTAACTTTAGTTTTAAGTGAAATGCGTGCTACTGTAATAATGGACAGGACAGTCCACTAATAAAAGAAAATGTACTGTGAGTGTAATCTAGACGGCTTCACAATGTCTCAAAAATATGCCTCATTGTACCTCTGAACACCGAACACGGCAAAGCGAGCAACTTAGACTTCCTTTTACTTTCAGACTCTCTTAGTTAAACAGTGGCTGATATGATCTTTCTCATATTCCGCTACACTCCTAGTTAGACAGTGACTGCCATACCATCTTTGCGTCATTTAAAGATACTGATAGGATAGCATATCCAATGGCAATGCTACTAAAGCTAACGCACTTTCAGGCGACTACTGCAAACCCTGCAACTGCTCGGGCAACATCAACCCACTGGACCCGTACTCCTGCGACAGTGTGACCGGCGATTGCCTCAAGTGTGTGAACAACACAGCTGGGGCTGCTTGTAATCTCTGTGCACCAGGATTCTACGGAGACGCCGTGTTCAGCAAGAACTGTACCGGTCAGTATCACATCAGCCGAAAGACGTTCACTACCTAGTGATAACTTGAGAACTATTTCTGGTTTGTCAAATTACTTTGTATTTGATTTAACTATTATCATCATCCAGCCTTATTAAATCCTACTGCTCTGAACATAGGCCTCCTCTCAGTACGCATTGGGAATTTCACACACAAATTGATTTAGCTAAAAAGAATGAATTCTTTGATTTATTTAACCGCTCAAGTAGATCTGTGTCTGGCACATTTTATGAAAGGTTGTTCATTTCTTTTTACTGAATTTCAATATTAGTGAGTTTGGGAAAGAGGCGTGACGATATGTATGTATGTATGTATGAGTTTTTCATATTTACACTTCAGTGAACAATCACTGCTTACAAATACAAAAGATGTCCCCAGAACAATTTTCCATTCTGTTACTTTGTCATATCGTATCGAAACTGCCCATGATTCTTTATTATTATTATTGTAAGTCTGGGTTTGTGTCCCACTGCTGGGCAAAGGCCTCCACTCATGATTTCCATTCGTCTCTGTCTTCTGTAGCCACCCACCAATCACCCAAAAACACGTCCAAATCGGCCCGCCATGATTCAAAGTATGTTTTTTTTTTATTCCAATTTAGAAAAAAAGCCACTCTTTGTAAAACGACCTAACTATAACAACAGCCTTAAAAGCCGTCTCAGCTTCCCAAAGACTAACACCACAATCGCTCCCCAGCCTGTATTTGCGACGAATACGGCATGGACCACTGCGACGCCGCCACCGGGACTTGCGTGTGCCGCCCGGGCGTGGAGGGCGATCAGTGCGACCGCTGCGCTGCGGAGCACTGGGGGCTCGCCAGCGGGCTCGGATGCACCCCCTGCGACTGTGGACTGGCTGCTGAGGAGAAACAGTGCGACCTGGAGACTGGACAGTGCAAGTAAGTGTCACAGTGCGACCTTGAAGCTGGACAGTGCAAGTAAGTGTCACGGTGCTACCAGAAAGTACTATTGACCCCCTGCGACTGCGGATTAGTTGCTGAGGAGAAACAGTGCGACCTGGAGACTGGACAGTGCAAGTAGGTGCCACAGTGATACCAGAAAGTACTATAGACCCCCCTGCGACTGCGGATTAGCTGCTGAGGAGAAACAGTGCGACCTGGAGACTGGACAGTGCAAGTAAGTGTCACAGTGCTACCAGAAAGCACTGTTGACCCCCCTGCGACAGCGGACTGGCGGCTGAGGAGAAACAGTGCGACCATGAAACTGGACAGTGCAAGTAGATGTCACAGTGCTACCATGAATACTATTGACGGTGTATTCAGCCTATATTGGCGACGAATACGGCATGGACCACTGCGACGCCGCCACCGGGACGTGCGTGTGCCGACCGGGCGTGGAGGGCGATCAGTGCGACCGCTGCGCTCCGGAGCACTGGGGGCTCGCCAGCGGACTCGGGTGCACACCCTGCGACTGTGGACTGGCGGCTGAGGAGAAACAGTGCGACCTGGAAACTGGACAATGCAAGTAGGTGTCCCTAACAGTGCTACCAGAAAGTACTATTAACCCCCCTGCGACTGCGGGTTAGCTGCTGAGGAGAAGCAGTCCGACCTGAGTAGGATGTTATTGTATGTTCTAACTCACTCCTATTTGCGGTTGGAAAAGTCAAAGTCCCCATACAATGTTTGTAAATGTCCAT
>BHDV01072085.1:0-14811 GCA_005406045.1 Adoxophyes honmai | reverse complement strand
TGTTAGTTGTTGGGAAAAACTCAACGAAACCTCCCTACCCGATAAAACTTCATTTTATAGTACATTATGTGACTCGCACATATCCAGTAACGATTACCAACACGCGCAAACGATATGGAACGCTTTTAAGATAGAAACGTTGGGAGATTACTGTGATCTGTATGTAAAAACAGATGTATTGCTATTGGCCGATGTATTTGAGAACTTTCGGGAAATTTGTCTGTCTGCCTATTGTTTAGACCCTTGCCAGTATTTAACAGCTCCCTCCTTGTCTTGGAATGCTATGTTGTTAGCAACAGGCATCGAGTTGGACCTTCTCACGGACTATGAAATGGTTCAGTTCATACAGGGTGGAATACGTGGTGGTATCAGTCAAGTCATGTGTAGACATGCTAAAGCTAACAATCAATTTATGAAAAATTATAATTCTAATGAAGAGTCATCCTTTATTATCTATTTAGATGTTAATAATCTGTACGGAGATGCTATGAGTAGTCACTTACCAACCGGAAATTTCAGGTGGCTCTCGCAAAGTGAGATTGACAAGTTTGATATTGAAAACCGAGAAACAGATGCGGAGATAGGCTTTTTCCTTGAAGTTGACTTAATTTACCCACAATCTTTACATGATAGTCATAAAGAATATCCATTTTGTCCAGAGACAAAAACACCACCCCACGGTAAACAAAATAAATTATTACTCACACTTTACGATAAAGAATGCTACATCATTCATTTGCATAACCTAAAACAGTGCTTGCAGCATGGGATGGTTTGTAAAAAAATACATAGGATTCTTTCATTTAATCAATCATCTTGGTTGAAAAGATATATTGACCTTAATACTAACAAACGTGCGCTTGCAACAAACACATTCGAAAAAAACTTTTTTAAACTCATGAACAATGCTGTGTTTGGGAAAACGATGGAAAATGTTGAGAAAAGAAAAAACGTCAAACTCCTCACCAGATGGTGTGATTCTAAAAACCATCGAACTAAGTGCTTTTTTGGCGCTGAACGCTACATCTCAAAACCCAACTTTCACAGCAGCACTATTTTTTCGGAAGATTTTATCGCCATCCAAATGCTCCCTACCACAGTGCTTTATGATAAACCCATATATGTTGGTTTTACCATTTTAGAGCTTTCCAAATGTGTTATGTATGAATTTCATTACGACTACATGATCCCTAAATATGGTGAGAGTGTAAAGTTATTGTACACAGATACAGATTCCTTTGTTTATGAGATAAAAACTAACAACTTTTATGATGATATTAAGCCAAACCTAACTAACAGATTTGACACCTCAGACCTACCGCCCGAGAACATTTATAATCTACCATTAGTTAATAAGAAGGTGGTAGGTAAAATGAAAGATGAGTGTAATGGAAAAATCATCACAGAGTTTATAGGTCTGCGTTCAAAAATGTATGCATATTTAATTCACGATGATTACAGTAGCATTGTAGATAGTGTTACATGTGTTAAAAGAAACAAAGGCGCTTCGTCAGGTGTTGTGAAACGAATACATTTCGAAAACTATAGAAACGCCCTTGACCTAGAAAACGTTTTATATGATAATATGCATACATTTAAAACAATAAAACATACAATTTATACTGAAGTCAAGAGAAAAAAAGTCCTATGCGGTAATGATGATAAGAGATTTATTTTAAGTGATAATATCAACACTTTACCTTGGGGTCATTACAGTTTAACCATGTTGTAATAATGAATAAAAGAAACCATAAAAAAGCTTTTTGTTTTCTTCACCCTCCATTGCAAAAACATTCAGCATTCAACTATATCACAACTAGCACAGCTCTCGCGTCAGCGCCCCCCCGCCCGCGCCGCCCACCTGCGCCCCCGCCCACGCCCAGTCCGCATCCCCAGTCCACGCGACCAACCTTGCCCACTTCCGCCCCTCCCCCGCCCGCACCTCCCGATGCGCTCACGCAGCCCCGCTACAACCTTGACCCACTCTCGCGCTCACCACGACCAACCACCGGCTCAACTAGACCCCTCATCTCATACTACCAACACCCCGCAGAGAGCTCAAAACGATAGATATTCTCCGATACCACTATAACTTGACCCATCATCCACATACACTACACACCAACTTAGAGCTCTACTTATACTGGAATTTGAGTGGTCTAGAAGCCTTAGTAATACCCTACTACTATGTTCTACCAATAAACTGTAGAGTCTGTAGATCGATATTGTTTTGTATCTCCAACCGATCCCAATTTATCGATACTTACTTACCTAGTTAATGAACATAGGTACGTATACATGCGAAGTGAATAAATCCAGATACGAAACTTCAAAGGACTGAGATTAGTTTTAACTTTTAATTTTGATTTAGCTTGATTCGTTATGTTAATTTTAATCACATAATACCTACAAATTCAAATGACTTTGCTTATTCACTTAGATATTCAGTATTCAGAAACGTCAGTAGGGGCTATGTTGGCAAAAGATTTTAAGTCGGTCTCCATCCTGGGTAGGTAGGTACTTAAATCAAAGATACTAAATTGAGTTCACTTAAAATCATGCCGTGTTATATTTTTTTTTATGTCGATCACATTAATCAACAATTTGATCATTCGTAAAGTAAGAAAAAAATCGTAAAAGTAATGTATAACAAGAATCAAATAACGATGTTTCATTACGAAAAAATATCACAAATGCGGGTAGTATTTGTCAGAGAATGTATAACGGGTGGTGGTTGCAAAATTTACACAGCATCTTAAAATTGAGTCTCATTGCTACCAAGACGCTTCAAATATTACAAGTGCACTTCTTATGGGACAATATACCTGGAATAAAGTTGATTGCAATGCGCGGAGAGTAATTGTTTATACATATTATTATAAAGTTGTGATAACTACTTACTGACGAGGACCATTTGGTAAGTATAATGTTAATTTCGATTATCAATGGATTATTTAATGCATTTGTTAATTAATCAGTACAAGGTGTCGATCATACCGCAAAAAAATGAGTTTGACATCGCTTTTACCTAAACATTGTGATGGAATGTATAGGTACTCTATTTATTTTAAGATTAATTAAAATGCAACGGATAACATTTAAATTTTGTTCTGGAATCCAAAGGTAATAATGAAATAACACAATTATTACCATTTGTTATAATGTTGTCAATACAAACGGTATCATCACTTGCGGCGATGCCTTGAGATTCGAGTCTTAAAAAAACCGTTGAATTTCAAATCTTAAAAAAAAAACGGAGTATAGGTAGATAAAAGAGGTCATATCAAGGCTATGCACATCGTAAAATATACCTAACCGTTGTAAGATAAACAAATAGCAACTCTGATTTAAGCACTTATCTAATGGTCATTCATTGGTCACCATGTCTTAGGTTACTTTAAGTGTCTTTCGGTAAAGTGACAAAAGCTTACTGCAACATAGTTCTACCAAGTGTGAAACCCGAACTAAAATTAAGTTATTCTACCTCCTGTCCTTTCGACGTACCGACGATAACAGCCTCATCTAATTACCTAATAGGTACAACATTTGAAATTTCCAGTGGATCCTAGTAAAATATTACTAAATAGAGACAAAAATCTTGTTTGTAAATTTTTTACTCGTACCTAACTACTCAACTACTACTTTATCTAGAACTAGCTTTTCGCCCGCGGCTTCGCCCGCGTGGAACTCGGTTATATTGCGGTATAAAGCACAACTATAAGAAAACTTCTCGTTTCAAACGACACACAGCGCCATCGATCTATCAAGCAAACAATATTTTTGTTTTCCCTCGGGAACATCAATTTTTTCCGGGATAAAAAGTAGCCTATTATTTAATCCGGACTTCTATCTTTACGTCTGCCAAATTTCAAAGCAATCGGTTCAGTAGTTACGGCGTGAAAGCGGAACAAACAAACAAACAAACAAACTCACTTTCTGACTTATAATATTAGTAAGGATTATTTAAAAATGGACGCAGAAACTATGAGGTTTGAAAAAAAGTTCTACAAAAGTTCGAAAAAGCGAAAAGAATAAAACACCTAAATAAAATAGATATTTTTTTTAAAACGTAAAAAGTTTTTTAAAAACGGGACCCTATTACTGAGACTTCGCTGTCTGTCTGTCTGTCAGTCCGTCTGTCACCAGGCTGTATCTCATGAACCGTGACAGCTAGAGAGTTGAAATTTACACAGAAAATGTATTTCTATTCCCGCTACAACAACAAAAACTAAAATAAAAATAATAATAATAATTAAGGGGGGCTCCCATAGAAAAAAAAAACATGTTTTTTTTGCTGTTTTTGATACGGAACCATTCGTGCGCGAGTCCGACTCGCACTTGGCCGGTTTTCTACTTGACCGTATTAAGTGCCGTACATGCTCGATAACGAGTGAACGTGCCAAGACGACAAGCGAAGATTTTTAGAACATTTTAAAATGAGTCTCAAACATAGTGTTGTAAGTGTGTAGTCGTCACAATTATAATAAAATCGCGAAATTGTCAGTTGCCGAACAGAAAATAGCCAAGGATAATTTTAAACAAAAAAAAACCGACTTCAAATCTATACTAATATAATAAAGCTGAAGAGTTTGTTTGTTTGTTTGAACGCGCTAATCTCAGAAACTACTGGTGCGAATTGAAAAACATTTTTTGTGTTGGATAGACCATTTATCAAGGAAGGCTTTAAGCTATATAACATCAGGCTGCGACCAATAGGACCGAAGAAACAGTGGAAAATGTAGGAAAAACGGGGGAAATTTGTCACTATTCCACGCGGACGGAGTCGCGGGCACAACTAGTTAGCAATATTTTGAAAGTATTCTGTTTACTGAATGTAAAATCTTGACTTCATCAACAAATTACCGAAAACGCCGTACATCTCCATATAAAATTTGAAGAGTTCCCTCGATTTCTCCAAGATTCCACCATCAGATCCTGGTGTCGTGCAAATGGGACCAATTTCGAGTTATACCCTTTCGATTAAAAAAAAAATTTTGAAAATCGGTTCACGGGTTTTCGAGTTATCGAGTAACATACACACAAAAAAAAAATAAAAAAAAAATAAAAAAAATAAAAAAAATTAGGTCGAATTGAGAACCTCCTCCTTTTTGAAGTCGGCATTGAGGATATAACCTATAGAGTACTAATGTCATCTTGGTTGTTCGGAAATTATTCCGCAAAACAATTGAAGACCTCGCTGTGCTCTTATTGGCCGGCCCAAGATCGCGCGCCACACTAGAGTTGGGCAAGTTTACAAATGTATCGATAATATCGATATCGATAATAGTAATTTTTTACTAATTGTCCTGGAACGCAATTTTTAAAACAAGCTCACCTCTCTGTCTTCGCACTCATCGTTCAATATTAATATCGCTCTTGTACAATTATAAATGAAATGTAAACCACTTTTAAAATAAAAGATTATAAAATTCACCAACAAATTTAATTCCTTACCAATGCAGTCATCTTTTGGTTTATTGAAAAAAAAATGCTAATCTGGACCAAGATAATAAAATAAAACTGTCAAAAAATTAAAAAATACGAAATTTTTTATCAAGGTTACCTATTGTAAACAGTGAACTGTTTCGTTAAAAATCGTTAAATGAATCTGAAATAAACCTACTTTCAATCACAGCGGATTACAGCTAATTTAATTTAAGTGAATACAATCAAAACTTTACAAAAATGATTGTTATTGAAAAATACAAAAAAGCAGTTTTTTTCTAAATAAAACCCGCGGGGACACTGGACTGTAATTGTTAGCAGTGGAAGACTTCGGCCCCTCAACACGAACCTCGAAAATTGATTTGATTGATTGATTGGCCCAAAATGATGCTAAAAGTGGCTGCGAAGCATGAAATAGTCATAATCATGGATATGTCTATTTCACGTTTCGTGTGTTTTGCCTACCCCATTTGGGAACAAAGGCGTGATTTTATGTTATGTTAACATTTATTTAATTCGGCACCGTAAAATACGAAATACTTATAAATATCGATACATCATTTGATTATTAACAGCGCAACTCTAGTTACACTGTGTATTGACAGAATGAGATGAAGTAATGGGATGACACCTAGGTGAAAGTGAGATGCATAATTATGTGTCATTTTGAATGACCAGTTAACTTGAGCTGCACTAAAATGAATATAAATTGAAAAATGCATGTTTACTGTTAATTACCGGTTAAATGTAACACCGTCTGTTTTCAAATTTGAATTTTTGCCGTTTTTACCACACCAACGAATGGAACAGTACGTCATTACGCAAGTATATTAATTTACATCTAGAAATATGAGGAGTTGCACGCAGGTCTGTTGTTGGCTCCATACAGTTTCTGTGACAGTGACACTACACGTTAGTATATTGAAATAAACAAACATTTGCGGACCGGGGTTGCGAACATTGTTTCTCTATAGGTTCTATCCTCTATGGAAGTCGGTTAAAAATAGCTTGAAAATAGCTGACTGAGGCCGAATTTGCTGTGCTCGATTTTGCTTTATCTGTCATGGTCATGTCATTGATGTCATACTGTCTGTCACTCTACTTGCTGTCATTTAGTATTTGAGGTTATTTTATGCGATTTGCGATAATCTTGCGAAGAAATTGAAAATATCCCCAATAACACACTCCTTAATTTAAATATCAGAATTTCATCAACATTGCGTAAGTATAGTTTCGTGTTTATTAAATAATTCAGATGTATTAAGTTAATTGGGGGTGCTATTCATGTCTTATTTAGAGGTTCTTTCAAAAATCATGTTTACTTTCCATTTTAGGTTTAATTGAATCGTGAACGATGTCTTTCCCTGACAGAGAACAAAGAAAGACTTGTTGGGACTCCAGGGATCGATACTGGGAATGTTTAGATAAGCAGAATGTAAAAGACAACTCGGTTAAACCTAAAGAATGTTTGGAATTTAGGAAGCTATTTGAAAAGTCGTGTCCCACGCAGTGGGTCTCACACTTTGACAGAAAACGGGACTTTAACGTGTTTAAGGAGAAAATGCAGAAGGAAGGATATGATCCTATTAAAGAGCCGCAATAGAAATTAATACTGACTTGTTAAATTTTGATTGTAAATACTAGATTTTCATAGTAAATTATTTTTAGTTTGAATTGGCTTTTAATTTACCTGCCAGGTTTTCCATTTATGTACCTTGAAGCACACAGGGAAGTTTTCTGTTTGAAAAATATCATAACTCTGACAGTTTTCAGTAATGTATTGATGTTATACTTTTATTGCAGAGATTATACCTTGAAAACTTGATGCATGTAAGATGGAGAAACTCGAGGACCTGGTCCAAAAATTGCTTAATGCAAATGTACTCACTAGCTCTTTGATACAGGCAAGTATTTTCAAACATTAATTTACAAAACATTTACAATCTGCCATCATATTTTGAATACTAGGGCCTGCAAGTAATTTTAAGTGGGTAAAAAAATATCCGACTCCAAAAAACTGCTTACCATAATAAATAATGTTCAGTACAACACAGTTGTCTGGATTAGTGTATTGCAAGGATAGCCCATTGTGTGTTAAAATTTTATGAATAGGACAAGTACAAAACTAAATCAGTTTGATAATATATTTGTTTCTATAAATTGCAGGATGTTTTTGTATGTGCAAAGCGTCATCAACCAATTGAAACCAATGAGGAACTATGGGGTGAAGTAGCAAACAATCTTTGGCATCATTTACAGTCTTGTGGCCTGAAATTAGATGACCAGTTGCTTGGCGCAACATGTTTCTACACAGTCATGACATTAACAGGAAAAGAAGAGTTCTATTTAAAAGAGATTAATAAACTGGTTGAAAAAGAATTGGCCCAGAGGAAGAAAGATATAACAATCAATTCAATGACAACTGTAGTTGTATCTCTGATGTATGGAATCTTCCAATCCAATTTTTTAACACTTGGCCATAGAGAAAACGATGATTATTCAAGAACTCTTCTGGATTTGTCATTTGACTTACTTACTCACTTAGCATATGATTACTCAAGAATTACTTTCATTGTTTTTAAGACCATAAGCTCATTTAAGAAAATTTGTGGTACACCTTTGGAACACTGCATATTCAATCACAGTAATCAGATAAAATTGCTGAACATAGTCAACCATAATTGGGAAAATCCTATAACAGGTGTAAGAGATTTGATTAAAGTTATTTTTCAAACCCTAGTTTCGCTCATGGATGATGTTTCATTTGCTAGAACATTAATGGAAATTGACAGCTTCTACTGGAACAAGGCGAAGTATTTAATGCTATCAATCATGATATCGCAGAGCAATAAAAATGTAGTGCACCTAGTCATCAATACTGACTGGCCTAGCGGCTTGTCTAGTAGTTTACATAAGCCCGGGCTGGTGTCAGCAGGGACTGACATGTACCATGCAATTTTGAAGAAATTAGTTTCAGATGATCAGTGGCTTCGGTTATTTCAACCTACCGTAAACAACATACTGCATGGTAAATCTACAAAGGCCATTGAAAACTTTATCAACTATTGGTGTATGGCTACATTACACAAGTTCCCACATTTAATGAAGATATTTATCCACACATGCAGAAACACAGAAGACTTTGGCAAAGTTATGTTTAATACATTACATATCTTAAAACAAGGGAACCGGTTGAGAGTGATAAAAAAAAACTTTAATACTGCTGCAGATTACAAATTTGTTGAATCTATAATAAACCTTGGGATAGAGAATAAAAATGTTGCTATAAGAATGGCGGCGTTCGAAATTGTATGTGACTTTCAAGGTCTTACTGCAGTGCCCACTGAGAAAGAATACAACCTAGTATTAAATTATCTAAAATGCAATATTAACTCCGATTGCTCAGTGCTGAGGCAGGGCATGTTAAACAATCTCAAACACTTCTTAACACAAATTCATTCTGTATACACGATATATTTTTGCAGTGACAAGACGTTTAACACAGAAGATCTGAAAAAGTTCTTAAATGCTTTGCAAACATTTGTTATTTCGAATCTAGACGTGAAAGGTAATTACCAAAGGAAAATAACTAGTGTTAAAATATGTAGTGTGATTTGGGAAAGCTCTACACACATGCCCAAAAATGAAAATTATGACGCAAAGCTCAGCAAGAAGACATTATTGAGAAAGTTGATTGACGGCGAAGACTACTTGTTATCTGACGACGCTTTTATCAGGAAATTGATTAGCTTGCTTAATGACCCATCAGACGATATAAGAGAAAACATAGTAAATCTATTATTGAATTACTATTCACCAGTATTCAAGCAGTCTGATCTTATAAATTTTGTAATAGAAGAGGCTTTGAAAAGCATAGGAGGTAAATTTTTCTACGAAATTAATTGTGGTCAGAGTATGTTCAAACTAATAGCTAATGTACTGATCAAGGAAAAAGTAAAACAGGCAACATTCCAGACAGTTGAAGATATCTTTACTTTTGCTTCCAATGAGCTCATTAACGAACACGATTTGAAAACAGATATTCTGGAATCAATAGAAAATGGCAAACAACTACACTCTTTCATTGATATTTTAATTGTCGTGTTAGAGGTGGAACTTAGTAAGTCTTATAAAATGAAAATACCTGATAGAGATATTCTCGAGCTTCTTAGAGTTTTAGAAGATATTTCAACTCAATTCGCATGGGAGGAAAATTCATCCAGTTCAGATTTTTCACAAATAAATGACATGGTGCAGCAGATTATCGATCAGTCTTCTGTTACTTCCAAAGAAGATGAAGATAGCACAAAGATATCTGGAATTCATCAAAACGTACTGAATTGCATTTGGTTAAACGTAAAGGTAATGTGGATTTGCGACTTTTTGCGTTGGAGTTTGGAGTGTTGGTTTCTGTTAATATTCGTTTGTTCAACTTTACTGTCTGTTTTAGGCTTGCTGTGATTTAGCATCGCTCATGATTCGACATTGTGATCAAGCATCGCATATTGAGAGGTTCTTACTTATAATAACCCGAGTATTGGAGAGTTCCCGTCATAAAGGCGCTATTGAAGCCGCTGGTGCCGCACTTGGTAAGTGAGCTTTTCTCATATTTTTGTGAATTTTTTACAATTTTTATAACATTTGTTTTCTTATTCGTAATCAAGAGTTCATTCCATTCCAATAGAAGAAAAAAAGGTGTCCTATATTTTAATTTTTTTATGGCGGGAATTTTCAGGACACTATTCTAGTAAGATGAAACTAACGTGAAACTGACCCATAATGCAGAATACGGGTACCTACTTACCTAGTGGGTCCTAGATTAAGGCCTACGGACTTCCCTAAACATATCTTAAACTCGATTTAAGTCGTGACATCCGTATTTTTCATTATACTATATGTATGTTTCCAGTGGAACGAAAAGAGCTCATGATTCTGAGTAGAAATAACTAAAATTTGCAAATAATATCACTAAAGATGTAGTGCCAAAAATTATGAAATGCTCAAGTAATACAGGCTATAGGCGAACAATACAACTTTTCCATATTTTTTTTACTTACAGGTAAAGCTATCCAGTATCTAACATTTTTACCAGAGTATGAAGAAATTTCCGAAATTCCACACACGTTGCTTAAATCTAAGCTAAAAGAACTCATAACGGAAGCGAGCAAAATGGCGTCTGTAACAAGAAGAGGAGCCGGCTTGTCCATAATGGTCCATAGAATAGTGACCAGTGATATGAAAAAGGGCAAGGTGAGATTGAGGGCCTTGAGACTCACTCATAGTAAAATACGGATTACGATAAAGATATTTTACTTACTTATAAGAAAAATAATTGATTAATTTTGTTTTAGCCCCTGTTCCACTACTTCATGAACATGATACTCGAAACCTGCAACCAATCAGAAGATTTGCCCAGTGAACTACAGGAGAACACAGACATTGATAACGAGAAGGATTTACCAAAGGCAATTTACATCCATTTCCTAACTAGAATTGTGATAGACAGCAGTATCGCCTCAGATGTAATGTACTATTCGCCGCAACTGGCTAAGCTCGCGTTTGACAACCTTACAAACTCACATTGGCAAATAAGGTATGTTTGCTATAAACTTTATTCTATGAAAAAATAATTAACTATTCTATTATTTCATTAGGTTAACTGGCAGAGATCCCCTTGGGGATAAGTTCGCCTTTGTACATAAAGCTGTTATCCTGTAACTTGTTCTATGTAACTGTTTTATGTACAGTCACGAACCGGGATTGTTGAGCCACTTGCCACTGTTCGCAATTTAGACATGTAATCAATAACCGATGTGACAGACTAGATGTCAGCTATTGGATTAGTATTACACTACCAAGTTACAAACATAGGTAAGGGGCTCAACAATCCCAGTTCGCGATGGTACAATTAGGAGTCATACAATACAATACAATTCAATATTATATTAGGATTATTAAATGTCACAAACAGCCAGTTTTTTTTTATTTGCAGGAATGCAGCTCTTCAACTGTATGGTGCTTTGGTACCTAAATTAATTGGTCAAAAGAAAGCATCTGGTACTGGGGAGGAAACCATTGCGACGGTTGCATGCGATGAGCTGCGAACGCATTCTACAGAATTATGGATCTATATTAATGAACAACTTAAAAAAAATGATTCTGCATCAGACAAAGTGCGATCGCATTCTGTTTTGATTCCAGTCTTGAATATGTTGGCCAATAGTGCAATGAGATATAACTTTTCAAGTGATGCCACTGTAGATGAATCTTCTGAAAATACTTTATTGCAGAGCTTACTAGGTTTGTTGGACAGTCCGGTCATGACTGTTAGACGGCTTGTTGCAAAGTCCATTTTTAACATTTATGTGTTTGAAATGATACATGATTCTCTAATAAAACATGCATGGACTACAGAAAACTGCTTCCATGGGGTCCTGATTCTTATAGAGCACTGTTACAAATATTACACTGATAAAGTTTATTCCCCATATTTCAACAATCTTCTGGATAAAGTTAAGAATCACTTAGACCAAGGGATCCATTCTTACGTGTGTAGAGAGTTGTATGAAGAAATTTTTGTGAACGCAGAAGCAACAATTACAATAGAAAATCTGAAAAGTACTTTAGCAGAATTGGATTCTAATATTTACGCGCCTGGAATATTCAGTTGGGCAAACGCGAGGATTAAAAACTGCGTCTGTAACATTGCGTGGGAAGAAGTTGCCGTACTTGTAAAAATATTTTTGAACAGAAATGAATTAGAGTTTTTTTGTGACATACTGCTTTGGAAGATGCAATCTCAAAAGACTATTCCTAGAGGGCCATTGTGTGAGATGTCGGAACTATTATTGAGATATGATTTAAAATTTAATAGTAGTGGAATTTGGCGCATTCTTTATGAAATATCACGTTTAACTAAAATTGACTGCAGTATTGATACACTACTAGAAGCAGTAAAATGTTATTACAAATCATATAAACTGCGTCACATGTTGCCTTTTGTGGCAAAAGTTCTGACTTGGAAAATAGATGAAAATAATTTGGAAATTTTTTCTAACATAATTTTATCATTATGCGACCCTGAAACTGTAGATGTGGACATGAGATTCATAGCAGCTCTTTCAAATAATGAACTAACAACTGCATTCAGTGATCTTCCTGACACTATTAAAATTAGTATTATCAAGGCTTCAGTCATTCTGTTACAAGATGAGGATGAAGAAGTCAGAAATTTGATTACTATGTGTTGTAGACATATAACTAAGAAGAACACAGTGCGTCATCCCTATATTAATCTGCGATTATTACTGGAACCAAAGTTTTTGAGGGAAATTTTGTCAGAACCAGAAAGTGGAATTCAAGTTTTAAAAGAGAATTTGATGGCTATGCTACCAAAATCTTCAAGTCAATCAAGTGAAACAAACAATCCTTTTGCTAATGATTCAAAAAACATATACATGGAGGTTGAAATTTTAGAAAAGTTAATTGAAGGTTTAGTTTAACTTAGGCTTTTAAAATTGAAGTGAATAAATCTAATGGAATCTTATGAATCTTTTATTTTTATGTTTTACAGTTAAGAATTACAAATTATGATAAATAATACACTTACAATATATTATAGCCACATAGAGTCATTCATTATGCTTGCACTTCTGCGCTGTGCTGTCATGTCATCTATTTGTATGGAGACTATGTGCCGGCCGGGGACCATAACTAGACCCAGCACTCTGGGCTCCTCGGTTTCACCATCATTGCCCTTCAAGTACTCTGAACAAGCACCTGGAATTTGCAAGAATCATTTCAATCTTCATATCAGCCAATAATCATCTACTACTGTACATAGGTTTATTCAGTAAATGCTACAAAATGAGCTAAAATGATTAATTAATTATTAATTAGTATTCCCATATGGCCTTGGTTCAAACAGCTAGTTTGTAATGTTCCATCCTATTTAGTATTTGATGGGACTGTGTAGAAGACCAAAACTATTACCTCCTTTAGTAGAAATATGAGCATTTCTGGATTCTGAGTGGATTAAGAAATATTGCTGTCGAATTTAAAGTGACTTTGCTTTGAATGTAAGGTGATTTTGCCTTGGAATAATAATTCACTCTTACCCATTTTTTGGTTAAAAATTGATTCTGTTGTGAGTTAAGAGTAATTTAATTCCAAAACTAAATTTTATTTTTGCTTGAATGGAAACTTAGTAATGTCCCAGCTAGCTGGTACAATTTTAGTGAGAGTAACTTCATGTATTGCTTTAACCTAGAAAAAGTGCTGTGCTAACTTTCTCTAAGATCATGCTAAGTTGTTTGCTGAATAGTATAGCTACAGAAAAATACAATTTGATCCACTACATATGGATGTGAATATTTAAGGTGCATGGTTTCCAATAGCATATATTAAGGCTCGAGTCACAAAACCCTTTCTGGTAAACCAAAATAATCTATGTATGAAAAAAATAGTGTCTGACCATTCAAGCTTTGATATGCTCATACATGGAGCCTTTATTGAATAGTATATCAGTGGAAGCAAGTATTTTTAACAATGTCTTACCTAAGATGACATTTGCATCCCGATCTGTACACAGGAAAACTCCGATAAGAACTCTCCCATCTGTCATTTCAATTCTGAAATTCATATTAAGCCATTTTCTGAGTTTTGTCTTCCCATCTGCATCATCCTCCTCCTGAAATGGAAATATGACAATTTGGGTATTATTTTGTAATTTCTTATCTTTGAACAGAATAACTACAAACATAAACTTGGTGATATATCACAGTATTTTAAAATTACAATCTAGAAGAAAACATAGTTTTTCCGAACTTAAACTAGCTCTATTAGTATTTTTTAATAATATTTTTTTGAATTCATGTGCTCCGGGTAGGCGGGAGTACTCCTGGGAGTACAGGCGTGAGAATATGTATGTATGTATGTAATAATAAATAATAATAAAATAAATATTTATATTCTGTTACTGGTACTTGAAGTGTCAGTAATTAAAATGTATTATTGTTTTATCTTACTTTTATAAAATCTGGTGGCTGGTTATGCAGGCTAGGGTTACTCATTGTTTGATAATAGGTCAATATTTTTTTTTTACTAATCTAGTACACTCTAGAGAATTTCTACATAAGTAAGAGATCAAGTCGTAAAAAATAGACTTTGTTTGTATTTCTGATCTGATTTTATTATATATACACGAAAAACGAGCCGGAAGAAAACTGGTAGTGGTACTGTACGGAGTTGAATTCTTGAATTGATTATTGAATAATGAATAACACGAGAAAGACGAATGACATTGACAGCTGACTTGAATTTTGTCTTCTTCTTCTTCTTCTTAGGGAAATTTGTTTCCCTATATGG
>BHDV01072070.1:42378-60027 GCA_005406045.1 Adoxophyes honmai | reverse complement strand
CCCCCCCCGGATCACAAATATTATTTTCATGTCCCCCCTCCATATTTTTATCAGTATTTTACAATAAAATTAGAATTATTTTAACAACATTGCATTTTGTGTACATTGAAATATTTATTTCTATTGAAAACACAAACGTCTCGCACTCTCTTGAGATTGCTCTACGCCCCACAAAGGGGGGCGTGCCCCCTTGGTTTGGAACTCCTGGTTTAGATAATTCGAATCAGATATGTAAACGTAATTTGAATAATTTATTATTCAAAGCCAACGGGAAATTTTACTATTTCACGTTTCGTGGCCACTTCTGGTATTTTTTAATGTTTTCAGTTAACAGGTACAATAGTGACAGGTTGCTATACTCTGTTTATTTTGGGTTGAGAATTTTAACTGTCAAATCCTTACACATTTTTGAGTAATCCCAAGATATCGGCGCAAATTATGATGATGTTTGAATTAAGAACACTATAACAAACAATGTTAAGTGTATTTGCATAAATCATTTCCAGTTTTACTAATGAATTCCAGAGATAATTTCAAATTGTGTCCGTTGAAATTCTCAACCCAAAAAAAACGGAGTATAGGCTGTCGTCTAAAATACACCTTCATCTGTTTCCTAAGCCTCTTACGACATGATCCACGTAAGAAGTGGAGAGGTGGTATTCTGAACCCGACACCGCAATATTACACGGTTTATTTATTTTACTTTGTCAAGATGGCAACGAATATGGCAAACGTATATGTATACCTACACAAGGTGTGGTGAATGTTAATGTTAATTTGCACATAAAATGGCCACGTTTGACATCAAAACAAATTTAATAATGCATTAGGCTCAAAGAACTTTTATGGCTAACCCAAAATATACACGACTTTGTGTTCACCTTCGTAAGTTATTCTTAGAATTATAAAGCAACTAGCTTTCCGCCCGCGGCTTCGCCCGCGTGGAACTCGGTTATATTGCGGTATAAAGCACAACTATAAGAAAACTTCTCGTTTCAAATGACACACAGCGCCATCGATCTATCATCTATCGATCGGTTATCGATTGATATCGATCTATCATCGACCGATATCGATCTATCAAGCAAACTATATTTTTGTTTTCCGTCGGGAACATCAATTTTTTCCGGGATAAAAAATAGCCTATGTCACTCTCCGTGCCCTAAACTATCTCTACCTAAAAAATCACGTCAATCCATCGCTCCGTTTAGCCATGAAAGACGGACAAACAAACAAACAAACAAACAAACAAACAAACAAACAAACACACTTTCACATTTATATATTGGTACGGATAGTTTTTGCCCGCGGCTTCGCTCGCATTAAATTCAGGGTAACACCGAAGAGATCCCACAATTTTTATACCCTATAGCAGCCATACTCAAAGTGTGTTTCGCGGAACCCCAGGGTTCCGCGACACCTCTGGAAGGGTTCCGCAATAATTTAGAAAAAAAAACACCACTCTCTGGTCAAACGTTTTAGCGCAGCGTACGGACGGACGGATGGACTGTAGTTTTTTTGTAGGGTTCCGTCAAGTATTTCGCTTTCCGAAAGGGTTCCATCACCAAAAAAAGTTTGAGAACCGCTGCCCTATAGCCTATCCAAAGGTGCTCTTAGCTTATTAGTGAAAACCGCACATTAAAATACGTTCAACCGTTTTCACGTGATGCGCGAACAATCAAACAGATAAACTAAACAACTAGACAAGCTTCTACGACATCCACAAAAGAAATGGAGAGGTTTTTTAATTCGACACCAGACAGGCTACGATGTTGATATTGTTTATAATCAGTAATTATACATATAATCATAGTGGTTTTTTTTTTCAAAAACAGCTTAAATTTATATCAATAGGCTACGTTAGTCGGTGTCTCAATTGACTGCTTAATGAAATAAGGTTGATGTTTTTTTTAGTTCAATAACCACTATTGTTAGAGCGTCGTCGTAAGTAGATACGTCTTGTTTCAATTGCATTTTAAGCCACATGAACTTATAAAGTTTGTTACATTATTTATAAGCCTTAAGTTTGGCTTAATGGAGATTCATTGATAACGATGAATTTTGATGAGAAGTTTTTTAATTGTCATAACAACAATAACTTGCTTGGTATCACGCTATTCTTATCTTGGTATTCTGACTTTCTACGGTTGCCAGTAGCGCCAAAATTACGGATTAAAACTCATTGTGTATAGTTATGTCACTGGGCACAGGTATCCCCGCGTAAAGAGAGGTATTTTTAATTGCTTTGAATAGAAAACCAACAAAATGAGGAGGTATGATAGCGACAAGTACTTACACCTTATTTAACTTATTTTCTAGTTATTACGACATAATATGGAAGAAATTGAAATGCCTACATGTCACGGTACCAAAATAAGTGAAATGTATAATACAGATAGAAATACAAATCACCAGGTAAAAAAAAGAAAACACATTTAACTAACTGCAAAATAGTTTAATTTGTACAAGCTTAGGGTAGGTAGGTATTTACAATATCACAAGGGAAGAGTAATGGCACAATATTCATTATACATAATTGTATTAGGTATAGGTACAGTGATTAAAATTATGACGTTTAGTTAGGGACGTCGGACATGTTATAGAAAGCTTTTTTTGATCCAGCTAGATCATTTATAAATTTATTAAAAAAATATAAAAATTCGGGACTTATATTAAGTTTACATACCATCATAAATATCATAATGTATACACGAGTAGTTTACGACATAAGTCTGAAAAGCATATAGAAAATCACGAGTATTTATAGCTTAATTGTATACAGCATTCATAACCTCATTCAATATTCATGTATCACTTTTGGAAAATATTTAAAGAAAACATTGAACTGAATTTTCAGTCATCAACTATTGAGATGCAATTTTAGTATCGACGATACAAGTTTCTTCAAGTAGGTCGTCATTTTGCTCATTGCAACTGAACTTCTATCAGAAACATGCTATGAATGTAGATTAAATAATATACTGGGGTCCGTATTTATGCCTTTCCTTTCCTTACTCCAATCCAATCGTTACGCTCGAAACATTAGCATGTTGACGGAAACATCTTTCATTCTACCACCATCCATTATTCCATCCATTGTTCCACCCATTGTTCCACCCGTTGTTCCACCCGCTCCAACCGCTGTTCCACCCCCCGGACCAGCCGGGGTAGTACCGGCGGACGACGGGCCGGGCGTAGGCTGGATAGGACCCGGACCAGCCCACGTAGCCGGCGCTGGCCAGCCCTACGGCTAGGAGGAGGATGAGAACCTGAGGATGAAAGAAACACTGTCAGGATTGAGAGCACCTGGATTTTCCTTCTGCTGGCTTAACAGCAACAGGCGAGTGAACACAGCGAGTTGTTTCGCCCGCGGGATATTCTACCTGTCACTTTAATTTGACCGCTTTTCAGATGAGGGCGCCGATCACAGACTTATATCGAAATAGATACCGCGAGTTCCTGCATTTATATGAAAACCAAGCCTGTCACTTTTTCTCAACAGTAGGTATCGTCACATGAACGGTTTAGTGATGGGAATTAACAGTCCAAGTGCAACCCATTCAAAGGTGACGCCGCGGCGGCTTATTCCAGTTATCTTGTCTCTAGGCAGTTAAACTTAATCGAAGTGATATAAAACTTTTTGAAATCGCGTCAAAAGAGGAGCATTGCTCTCCCTTTTGGCTTCATTTTGGCACGCAAAGTGCATGCGTTATCGATTTCGATATAAATCTGTGGCACCGATCGACTTGCACTACTAGACTTCCCTTGTAAATGTTCTTACACACCGTTGTTTCATCTATTCTCTCCATGTGCCCAAACCACCGTAACATTCTATTCTCTACCCTGGTTGTAATAAGGGAAGCATTGAATTTACATTTTAAAAAATTAAGTTCCTTATGGTGTCAACACCTCTCCGGTTTTTCATGGGTGTGGATTTTTTATAAATCTGCTCCAGATTCTGGTATCGTTTTTGACTATTTGTTAAGGATTCCTGTTCCTCTAATAGATGACTAAATAATGGTATCAGAATATTCTTCCATTTTTACACAGTGTCCAGATGAATGAGACGGTTGAAACGCTCGAATAAATGCCCGACTAAAAAATAGATTAAGGTTAGCATTAAATGAATGAGGTTAGCAGTAAGACAGGCTAGCAACCTGTCACTATACGTTGTCGGTTTAGGTAGTTAAATCAATGTAAACAATCTTGACGTGTCTTTTTATTTAAACGTACACTTTATAAATCGAAATCTTTACATTTTACAATTTTGGTATGAAAAAATCATTTACTTTCATGATTGAATTGTATAGTGTAACGATTTTCATTTTTAGACTGTGTATTTCAATAAAAAGACATGTCAAGATTGTTTATATTGTTTTAACTACCTAAACCGACAACGTATACATATTTTACCACTTTTATGTAATTCAAACCTAAAAATATGCCATAAGTGGCTACGCGACGTGAAATAGTCAGGGTTTTGTCTATGTAGCGTTTCATTTGCTCTGCATACCCCGTTTGGGAATGCAGGCGTAATGTATGTATGTAAAAAACAATCGAAAACACGGGAACTCTAGTCCACGACTTGCAAAACGGTTATTAAACTGGGCACTCTCTTAAAATAATATTCGATGCACTTACAATCTTCATGTCGGCGAAGGATCGATATGACGTCGCCTGCGCATCTCCGCGTTTATATAGTGCCCTGCGCAGTGCACCAGGACATTTACACAACAAGTGGTATTTTGCTGGCTGTTTACATACACTTTTATTAGTCTGTGATGATAGGATTCAAATCGTAACCTTTACCATATCATATAATCACGCCTGTATTTCCAAACGGGGTAGGCAGAGCACACAAAACGCTACATAGACCAAACAATGACTATTTCACGTTTTGTAGCCACTTCTAGCATATTTTTATTTTTTTTTGGTTTCAAGGTGGCAGGTACAGTACTGACAGGTTGCTAGCCTGTCGCCTAAAATATACCTTAACCATCGCCTCTTACGACATCCACGGAAGAAATGGAGAGGTGTTATTCTAAACCTGACACCACACGGGTCCTTTACAATTTTATTGTTAAATCCACCCTTTTAAAAATACATACATACATACATACACATTCTCACGCCTGTATTCCCAGGAGGGGTAGGCAGAGCACATGAATTCAAAAAAATCCAGTGCCACGTTTAGCAAATTCAGGGTAACCAGATGGTCAAACGTGATATTGCAGTGACAGGTTGCTAGCCCATCGCCCACAATACACTAACCCTTTCCCAGAGTCGACTCTTACGACACCCACGGGAAGAAAGGGGGAGGTGCTATTCTAAACCGGCACCACACGGGACGGGACGTTTAAAAATGAAACCTAAGTTTAAGTTCATACATCATCACGCCTGTATTCCCAAATGGGGTAGGCAGAGCACACGAAACGCTACAAAAACAAAACCATGTTAGTTAGCAAAGCAATAGTCTTACACTGCTTCTAAAAATGTATGTTAAGGGTCGCACTGAAAACCTGCGTTGTGGCTTGCCGTAATACCATGATGAGTGCGGGCCTTTTGGCGCTATGTGGCGCAGATTAGGACTACTTTAGTGCACACATAGTATTAAGTTATCATTTGTTTAAGGCTTATTCTTAGATTAACAATAAATCTGTGTTAAATTGTGTTATTAAAAGTTTTTCTTTCTTTCAAAAGTTAGGTACGACAAAGAGCGAAGTGAAAACACAATTTGTCAAAGCATGTTGTTATGTAAGTTTTGTCACCAGCCAGAACTGACCAGGCGGTCAATTTCAAACCCAAAAACAAGTGCTATCACAAGAGAATCTTGTTTACATTTTTTAACGGCCAGTTTTCGCCATTTTGCTCAAAATTGTACTTATCTCATCACATAAAAGGCTGCGAAATTATTTTAAGGTTACCTGATGTAGCACAGGTTTTGTAATACTGGAGAATAGATTACAATCGTTTATTTTATGGTCGTTTTACAACCTAGGTTAGTGATTAGAAATCGCAGGGCTATTCTCTAACGTGCTTTGAATCGGCATGGGCTGACGGAAAGCGATCGTGATTCCGAGCGTCTCGGTAAAATCTATACTAATATTATAAATGGGAGAGTGTGTTTGTTTGTCCGTCTTTCACGGCTAAAAAGGGCGACAGATTGACGTGATTTTTTGGGTGAAGATAGTTAAAAGGATGGAGATGGAGAGTGACATAGGCTACTTTTTGTTTCTTCATAACCCCCTACTTCCTTAAAATACTTAACGCGAGCAAAGCCGCGGGCAAAAGCTAGTGCCTACATACATAACATACCTTCATACCTCTTTCCCAAGTGGGTAGGCAGAGAACACTTTGTTCTACTTGCTGTATCCTGACTTACCTCTTTTGCTTCATCCACATACATACATTGATCTCTTCATACATGCTCGTTGGTTTCGGGTACTCTTGACTTGACCAGCAGCGCTATTATTTACGCACCAAAAACCTACATCGTTTTAAATTGACAGTTGAAACCAAAAATCGTTTTGAAATTCATTGTATTCATGTATTTTTCATTGAAAGATCCTCTATCAATATAAGAATTCAACATAGTTTGCTTAACATTGGTCCAATCCACGAATAAGTAGGTAAGGCGTCAATGTTTCGATTTGCTTAATGCAAAGGTTACTAGGCTGTGAGATAGCTACTGGAAATGCGATACCAGTCAACATATGAAGTGTGAATACATGCTAATTGAGATTGTGAAGAGCGAAGTGCGACCAGTGCCCTATAAAGTAGGATTTAACGGCAGCTACATACATACTAGTGATGTGCCGATCGTTAAAAATGTATACCTGAGGACACAGATCTACGAGCTATTGTCTGACGCACTAAAAATAAACATTGATTTCATGGAGGAAAGCGATCTAGATTTTAAGCTTCGGGATAAAGTATTTTCGTGTATAAAAACTGGATTACGATTGTGAGAGCATTTTTAGATCTAAGGCAAAACAATCGTTTGAGCAAAGGTTACACACATTTGAGCAAAGCATCATCATCATCATCATCAGCCTATACTATACGTATACGTCCCACTGCAGGGCATAGGCCTTGAGAGGGCTTGGGCAGGCCCAGTACGGATTGGAAACTTCACACACAACGTTGAATTACTTCGTCGCTGCAACGTGAACAAAGCATACCTGAACCTATTTCCTTAGACGCTTCTTGCGACATTCACGGAAGAAATGAAGAAGAAAATATTCTAAATCCGACATAGAAGTGAAAGGTAGTAGATAGGTATATAGTCGGGAGTCCCGGTATGGGATTCCAGGGAAAAAACTATGTACCTAGTATGTGAAATGTAAGTAAGAGAAATAAATAGCAAAAGCTCGAACTGATGTGAATGATAATTAGATAAATAGGGGCCTCGAGGCGTGTCGAGTGTATATGTTGAAAAAAAACCCGACTCAGAATAATTAATAACTTTTGCAAAGGGAGTTTATTTTATTAAGTTTAAACTAATTTCCGACTAAACTAAAAACATAAACTACCGGGCGACTCACTCATAGAGAAATAAAACGGATAAGCACGTCTAGAATGCGCGAGGATTCCTGCGACTGCTCGAGAAGCCGCTGGAATGCGTAGGAAGTCGCTGGAATTTACATAATTATTGACATATGTATTGACAGCGGCCGTCGCGACTATTCGAGCATCCTCGGGCATTCCCGCGACAGCTCGCGCAGTCGCACGGCTTTGTTTATGGAATGCGCTGGAATTCCCGCGGATCCGCGGGCATCCGCGCGCATCGTTAGAGTTTCTCATGCGATAATAAGTCTTATTGTAATGACAATAAAGTTTAAATTCTCATGACACTGAAACTGCGCTCCGCTACGCCGCGCTGCGCTGCTCTTCTGGTGTGAATTGAGCCTAAGGCCGTCGGATTGACTTCGGTGAATGTTCGCGAATACAAGATGGATGTACAACGGACGCCGTAAACTTCCGTTCCCAGAGATCAATATACTTTTTGCAATGCCTCTCCGTTTTTTCCATGGATGTCGCAAGAGACGACTAAGGAAATAGGTAAGGTATATTTTAGGCGACAGGCGAGCAACCTGTCACGATTATACCTGTAAACTTAAAACTACAAAAAGATGCTAGAAGTGGCCACGAAATGTGAAGTAGTAATATTCATGGTTTTGTCACTTTTGTCTGTCACGTTGCCCGTGTGGTGCCGGGTTAGAATAGCACCTCCCCCTTTCTTCCCGTGGGTGTCGTAAGAGTCGACTCTGGGAAAGGGTTAGTGTATTGTGGGCGATGGGCTAGCAACCTGTCACCGCAATATCACGTTTAACCATCTGGTTACCCTGAATTTGCTAGACGTGGCACTGGATTTTTGAATCCATGTGCTCTGCCTACCCCTCATGGGAATACAGGCGTGAGAATATGTATGTATGTATGTCTGTCACGTTTCATATGCTCTGCCTATGCCTACCCCATTTCGTAATATAGGTGTGACGTATGTTAAATATTTTAGGTAGCATCCAAACGCTTTTCATCCTTCAAGGAAAACGAGTCGTCAGAATTTTCTGTACGCAACGATGTTGACAAAGCTAGCCGATAGTTGCGCAAGCGACGACGATACATTTATAATCTGGTCCATAACTGGGCTAATCGTATGACACAAGGTCAAAGATGTTCGGCGGAACTACACGAGTGTTTTAGGAGTCGGAAGAAGCGTAGTGTTAGTGTATCTGGAGAATTCCCTCTTTGTAGAGTCACGAACCGGGATTGTTGAGCCACTTGCCACAGTTCGCAATTTAGACGTGTAATCAATGACCGATGTGACTGACTAGATGTCAGCTATTGGATTAGTATACACGACCAAGTTACAATCATAGGTTAATGTCTCAACAATCCCGGTTCGCGATGGTACCTACATCAAGTCCCTGGGATTCCAAAGCCTCTAGTCTAACAGCCTGGTGGGCGACCATCCTCAGGAATGAAGGGTGAGGGCTAAGGTATGTAACTTACGCGATGTCATTCCGGCTACAGTCCCTATTTAACGTGACAAAATATTTCCAATTGGATGAACTCACCAGTTAAAGACTTACTAAGGTAAATTCTGGAGACTTTAAGGTCCCGCTGACCTACGAAGATCGCATCCACCATCGCGTCTCATTCTTAGGGAAGATTGAGCACGAGTTTGGCGAACTATAGTCGGTCTATGGATTGCTTGATGCTTAATAATTTAGAATTTATTGGAAAGCAAGCGTTTTGATACGTTTGTATCACACTTGTACCTCGTAGAGTCGATCCAATTGACTTCTATCCCTCCGAAGAACGCTGTCACAATAAACGTAATAAAGATTTCCTTGTCGAGCAATGCAATGTCATTATGATGATTTCTGTAGATAGGTTCCATGGTGGGTCAGGCATCTATTGGTTCGACAGTATCTAATAAAAATTACAGTGATTGTTTAAGAGTACGTACCTACCGACTTGATAGCTCTTCTGTTTTTTTTCCGTGGGGGTAAATGCGCTCTGACTTCTACTACGCATTTCATTATTATCGTCTTTATTATTGCCCGTTACACAATACTTTTTAAGTATTATTGGAATTATTTTACTGACGGATTTACTATCTGGATCATTCCAAGAATCTATGTTCTCAAAGTAATCGGAGGATATTGCAACAACAAATTTGCTAGCATCGTAAAATATCTCCAAGTTAATGGAGGATAAACAATTTGCATTTTAAGAGCAAATGCGCTGATAAAAGTATAATTTATAACGTTTGGAGATTCAACACTAAATCGTAGAATAATTTTTGATATTGTTGTAAAACAATTACTGAATATATATAAAATATGAATATGTTTGGGGGTCTAGAGAAAGAGAACAACTGTTTATAATAAAGAATACATTTATTTGGTTTAAGAGTGGATGAAGGACTTACAATAAGATTTACCAGTAACCAGAGGCATACCTGGGGACGGTCAACACTTTGGAATGGAGGGGAGCATGCAGAGCCGCAGTATGCAGAGGAGCGGAATGCAGAAGGGGAGCGGAGTGCAGAAGGGGAGCTGAATGGAGAGAATGGGACAACAGAGGAGCAGAATGCAGGGATTGGGATAACAGAGGAGAGTGAGCCAGGGACGAGCGGAGACCGTAGGAACTGACCAGGGGAGCGGAGTGAAGTCCATGGGACAACAAGGGAGCGGAGTGGAGACTGTGGGAGCTCAAGAGAGGCGCCGAGTGGAGTCCGTGAGAGCTCAACAACGGAGCCGAGTGGAGGAGAGGAGCAGAGTGCAGGTGCGCGCTCGCGTACGGGGAGAGCGAGTGAGAGCTCAACAGGGGCGCTGAGTGGAGAGAGTGAGAACTCAACAGGGGAGCTGAGTGGAGTGAATGGGATCCGAGTAGAGGAGCTGAGTGGAGCGAATGAGAGCTCAGTAGGGGAGCTGAGTGGAGCGAATGGGAGCTCAGTAGGGGAGCTGATAGCGAGTGTCCCAGTAGAGGCGAGTGCAGCGACGAGCTGAGCAGAGGTGCCGAGTGGAGCGATGGAGTCAGCAGTGGAGGTGACAGCAGGCCTCCTGGCTCGCCATAGATGCCTCGCTTGTCCCGGGCGGAGGCCGACGCCGCCAGGGCTAGGAGGACACACACCTGGAGAAAACGTTTAGGTTTAATCATAGTTTTTAATTTTTAATTTGATGTGAGTTTGAGCTGTCTGATCTGTGCGTCTGGCACACACGGGACGAGTCAACTCGTACCATCGAGCCAATTGATTCCTCACCCAAAATAGAACCTATTCACAGTGAACATCATAGTGACATTGCATTGCTTGACAAAGGAAATGTTTCTGACGTTTATTGTGACAAAGTTCTGCGGTGGGTCAGGAATCAGTTGGTTTGATTGTACATGAGATAGACTATACTTATCACTGTCTAAGAGTGACTCACGCACCGTGCCATGCTAGATAGCAGACAAAAGTTGTGTTGTATGCTGAAAGCGATTACGGATCTCTTTTGTCCAGGTTTTCTTTTTCAGACAAAATATGACACTTTTTTTTGGGTAGATATGCAATAACAGAACGCTTTGAAATTGTCACTGTTTTTAGCACCATTTTTTAGGAACACCCTGGTAATCAATAATCACCTTCAATGTTTTCGAATTTTTTATTATGATTCAAACGAGGTACTGAAACGTGTCCACGCTAAAGTTGTAAGAAATATGATATTTATGATAGAAACTTCACTTTTTAGAGTTCCGTACTAAATCAATACCGCTATTACAATAAATACTAAAAATAAAATAAATTATTAGGGGGCTCCAATTACATTATCGTGATTTTTTGTGGTGTCTTGTGGATTTTTTTTTGAGTCCATTTAAAATAACCTTAACAGGTGGACACTTGAAATATTCACAGATTTTTTGCAGGCTTTGGAATGGAACTCTCCGAGCGCGAGTCCGACTCGCACTTGGACGGTATTTGGTTCTCCCAGCAAATTGCGTCATTTTTGATAAAATTTAAATTTGACTACGAATTTTATGTCGGAAAATTATTTATATCATAATATTAACTATTCAATGTACTTGTGTTTGAATGCACTTTCTCACTGAACTGATTTTTATAAAAAAAACTTACGAAGAATTTCATGTTTTCACTGGTATACTGGGTTGGATACTATCAGAAATAATGTTGCCATGTGTCGTCTTGCTCCTCGTTTTATAGCAACACTAGCAATTAACAAATGAGATGTTGTAAGCCCGTGTCCCCCCTTAAACGCTCCACTTGTGGGGAAACGCCATCTTTAATGTCAATGCTATACATTTAAATTAGAATTTTGAATACGTAATTAGGCAGTTTTGTAGGGAATGATCTGGTTGATTGACGGTTTCGATAAATCAGCCGGCGAGGACATTGGGGCGGCGATGTGCAACACCAGTTACCTACTACTTGGATGGCCAGTTCGAAGAAATTCTAACAACCCATGCCAGAGATAAGTAATGGTTTACGACCAGTAGTTGTAGCTGGGATGTTTTTTGTATCTAAAGCGGCCCCTAGCTTATATTAGTCTTTAAAAAAAAAAACATTTCAGTCATGATTTTTTACTTCTTATCACTGTCTATCTAGACAGCCAAGATTTTCAAAATTAACATTACCTATTTAGAATGCTACCTGTACCCGCATTGCTAACCAGTGTGGTGACAAGTTGAGAATGTCATATCTCCATTTTTGCATGGAAAAATACATACAACATGCTTAATACATACATACCATCACACCTATGTTCTACAGGAGTAGGCGTAGACTACTTTATTCAACTTGCTACGACCAAACATACACCTCTTTTGCTTCATCCGGACAATCACTTCAAACATGTTGGTCCATTTCGGGTACTTTTGACCTGACATTCTTCTAAATCATTCGCAATTGGGTCACGAAACATCCGTTTTTAAGCCTTCCTCTCCTAACACCACCACGCTCCCCGTACAGGTTTGTTTAGTAAGTAAATCATTTTTCATCTATCTTCATGACTGAACCAACTAAGGTACCAAACCTTCAGTTAAAGTGCTTAAAAAACAATAAATGATTTTGAGTTGGCAGGAATAACAGTGACAGGTTGCTAGTTTGTCGTCTAAAATATATCTTATCTTTACTTTACGGAAGAAATGGAGAGGCGTTATTTGTGAAATAATGTTATAGTAGGTAAATTTACAAAATAGGTACATTCCTAATGTAAACAATAAATATTAAACTTCCATGAGACTCTCTCATAATGGAAAATCAGGATTACTCACAAATCGAGTTTGCTCGACATGTTTCGGTCTAGTCCGTAGCCCTTCATCTCGGAACCGCGGCTTGTATAATATGGTTTTATGTAGTTAAAAGTAACACGAGAAAAAAACCAGACATTTACTATTTAACTTTTATTTATTTCTCCAGTCTTTTTACTTGATACACATCCCATCTATCCATAATTCTCTAACGAATCATCGAAAGCACATCTGCAAAATCTTATACATTACTTAGGTACACGAGCTTGTATAAAACAGGGTTGCCAACCTTTTAAATACAATGTGAACATGAAAATTATGGTAATAAACTAATAAGTAACAAACATCAAATTTTCGAACCCTCGCTAAAACAAAACACGAGCAGTCAATAAATTAAACTAAATTAAACCTAGTGAATCGCCGCCATCATTTTCTGCTTGAATAAATCACAAGGGAATTTAAACTTAGCTCCAGTTTAAAATTCCTGACGTTGGCAACCCTGAATAACATACAGTCTGACCAAAAACTTAAGATATTAAACAAGGACAACATTTCATTCATAAATGTCACATTTTTGACCTGAAATGCACGACAGCAAATGTATGAGCAATTAACCAACATTGCTGCTCCTTTTTTAGTTGATCTACAAAAACAATGCAGTTTTAAAATTACGTCATAAATTACTTCACAATTCTACTTCAAAGGTACCGTAGGCAAAACACAGTAGCTTAGCGACTACGTTTTGTCTACAGTACCGGTACAACAGTAGTTATTATCAAAAATAATGACATTCCAGCATCAACAATTACACCAATAAATGCTTAGCCTTAGGCCCTGCGCAGACGACAGACTATCCGCGACGGACTTTTTAGTCTGTGACAATAGAATCTATGGAAACATGCTGTAACGCACACGACACGCAAAAAGTCCGGTGCACAATGCATACAATCCACGCAGACTTTATGCGCTGCAGACTCGATCGCACAAAAAGTCGGCCCCTTAACCAGGCTGTAAGTATCACAAAACCATTGACATCAAAAATCTTATCTCCAATGATACACAGGTACAGTTTAACCAGAGTGTCGAAATGAAACGGCGGCGCCACTGTCTTACATTTTTTTTAGTATGGCAACAACCGGTTTTGTCTCTCTCTGTATTTTCTTCTCTTTTTGGTTAGTTTGGCGTGTGAACTCTTTTCATTTGCGTCTTAGGCTAATCTAGCACCACGTGGATGCGTATCGCTGGTAAGCCCACGGCTGGGCTCTGTAGATCCTCCGGATCAAAGTTCTTGGCGCGTGGTACACTTGGGGTTCATGGTACACCGCTGGCTGGTACACCGTCGGCTGGTACACCGTCGGTTGGTACGAGGGAAGAGACACTTGGGATAGAGCTACTTGGGACTGCGCCACTGCCGGTATTGACACTTGTGACAGGGTTTGTTGGGCAACTCCTGGGAGAGACACTTGCGATTGTGACACTTGTTGTTGGAACGCTTGCGACTGTGACACGTGCTGCTGGAACGCTTGTCCTTGGGATACATGCTGCTGGTAGGCTTGCGATTGAGATAGGTGCTGTGATTGGGATACTTGATGCTGATACACTGGTAGGGACACTGCTGGCTGAGATACTGATGGTAGGGACACTGCCGGTCGGGACACTGGCACATTGTACACGTTTGCTGGTGGGTTGTGGTATATGATCTGGTGGGAGTTGCCGGGCTGCTCGAGCGTGACTGTGTGTGTGATGGGCACAGACACCGAGTACACGTTACGGAACTGTTTGTGTATCTCCGTCGACTCAGGATACTCGATTATCGGGAGCTGGAAACAGATACAGTTATAGTTGGGATGGGTGATCTTTATAAGGCACTAGCTTTCCGCCCGCGGCTCCGCCCGCGTGGAACTCGGTTATATTGCGGTATAAAGCACAACTATAAGAAAGCTTCTTGTTTCAAACGACACACAGCGCCATCGATCTATCATCTATCGATCGGTCATCGATTGATATCGATCTATCATCGATAAATATCGATCTATCAAGCAAACTATATTTTTGGTTTCCCTCGGGAACATCAATTTTTTTCGGGATAAAAAGTAGCCTATGTCACTCTCCACGCCCTAAACTATCTCTACCTAAAAAATCACGTCAATCCATCGCTCCGTTTAGCCGTGAAAGAAGGACAAACAAACAAACAAACAAATAAACAAACAAACAAACAAACACACTTTCACATTTATATATTGGTACGGATTATTCCTGACTTCTTTATTTTTTAAGATAATGAAAACATAATTGACAGTTGCATGTACAGTCAAGGACTTTAACTCATGAGCCACCATGGAACCAATTCACAGTAAACGTCATAGAGACATCCCATTAATTATCAAGAGAAATCGTTATGGTTTTTTCTTTGAGAAGGTTCTATGGTGGCTTGTGAATTAAAGTCCTTGACCGTACATATTGTACATGTATAAAAATAGACGAGTAAGGAGTAATACTAATAAAATTAATTACTTAAACAGGAGTTATTTGCGACTAAAGAAAGCTATTTAGTCCGTTGGATAGATTACTAAAACATATTGAAAATACGTGTTTTTTTATTTTTTTGATAAACAAGAAATAACGAGGATACAATTGAAGTTCCGAGCGACGTGACTACATGGTACAATTTTCATCCCCCATTCCGGAAGTTTGATGATCATGTACCTTTCTCGATGTTTAAGTAATTATATAATTATGATAAACCAAAAATCACGTGTCTAATTTTTTAGGGTTCCGTACCCTAAGGGTAAAAACGGGACCCTATTACTGAGACTTCGCTGTCTGTCTGTCCGTCCGTCCGTCTGTCTGTCTGTCTGTCACCAGGCTGTACCTCACAAACCGTGAGAGCTAGAAAGTTGAAATTTTCACAGATGATGTATTTCTGTTGCCGGTAGAACAACAAATACTAAAATCAAAATAATAATAATAATTAAGTGGGGCTCCCATAGAAAAAACGTGTTTTTTTTTTGCAGTTTTGGGTCTATTTAAATAATTGTAACAGCTAAATACTTGAAATGCTCACAGAATATTTAATTAAATATTTACTTTAAAAATAAATAATAAAATTAAAATAAAATTCATTTTTAAGGGGGGCTCCCATACAAAAGTTCTGATTTTTTGCAGTTTTTGGTACGGAACCCTTCGTGCGCGTATCCGGCTCGCACTTGGCCGGTTTATTTCATAATTTAACTACTTAATTGGCTAAGTACAAAATAATTTATTTTTAACCCTGCCATCCCTATTGGCGCTTATCTAGGGGATCCCTGCGGAGATTCCTTGCGTTTCCCATTTCCGTGGGACACTTATGACTCTTGGTTGGTTTCTCACCAGCCCATTTGCAAAGCCAAGATGGCCGCCAACGCTATCCCGCACACAAGCGTGCACGCAGAATCTACCATAGTGTAATAACAGAGCGTCCGCCGCGTAGTGACACGTATACGTGTCTGTGCGCAGCGTCCGCAGATGCCTACCGTGCTCGACGGACGCACGACCGTGTGCACGCTGACCGGGACGGGGTAGGCCTGTGTATGCGCATAGCTGCGTTTGTCGCGTGCGATCGCGTCGCTCGCCACCACCATCGCCGTTAGGATTAGGAACTGGAAAAGATAATAGATTTGTTAACTAAAACTGATTAAAAAATATTTGGGAGTGTTTGAGAACTTCACACACAACGTTGAATTGCTTTCGACGCTCGCTGTGTCCAGGATTCCGTACAATTGTTTCGTTGGAGAGCTCGTAGTAAATAACAAATTTGAGTTGAAACGTAAGATGTGAAAAAATTAGGCGTCAACCTTAAACTCGAAACGGCACAGGTAATGTTTTTAGTACATTTTTCAAAAATACTGAGCTGATGATGGAAGGTCAACTCCTTAATGCTTAGGAGTTAAAGGATAATTCTTTCAATACTGAATACACCTGCAGACTGGAAATTATAATTTCAGTAATTAGTCAGGCCTGTTGGTGATGGAAGGTCACCCTTCATTAGACAAATGCTTTCAGTGTAGCCCAAATTTGAAGTCAGTTTTTTTTTGTTTATTAATAAGAGAGAGCTACTAATTAAAAAAATGTGATTACCCAACAATTAAAATAAAATGGTAAAAAAAAACAAAAAAAAAAACAAATAGTTGACGTTTCTATTGAAAATTTGCGGGTGCTCTACACTTTTGGACTAGGCTCTACATACATACCTGCACACGCCTGAATCCTCAAATGGGGCAGGCAGATCACATGAAACGTTCTTAGAATAAACCACGACTAACTCAAGCCTAGCCACTTCCAGCAAAATATTAGGTCAAAAACAGATGAAAGAGGCTTAATAGTCAGTCTGCTAGCCTGTCACAGGCAGCTCACCTAAACCCATTTACAAATGGAGAGTTATTTTTTTCTAAACCCTACACCACACAGGGTACACAAAGTAAGTATTTCTACATTTCAAATTGCGAATGGCCCCTACAAATCTAACTTAGCAACATACCACGTTCTTCATTTTGCTTTACTCCCGACAAGGCACGACTTGATTCGCCAAATTCTATTTTGATTCTAAGCGAAAACATCAACAGGTCCTTTTTATATAAAACCCGAACAACTGTGCAGCTTCACGTGTATCGGAGCTATAAACGGAACAGGATTTGCCGAATAAGATAACAATAAAATAACTCCTTTATCTTAGATGATGTTAACGTTTAGATGTGCTATTTGTGGTCATTTCTGCTGGCAGTCGATTGAGAAATTGCACTCTTCATTAACCTAAACGAAGACACGGAAATTAATAATTTTAAACAAAAAAAACCGACTTCAAATTAGCTTTATCCTGAAAGGAAACTTCTGTTTATGTACGTATTTACTAAAGGT
>BHDV01072070.1:7148-38893 GCA_005406045.1 Adoxophyes honmai | reverse complement strand
CAGACTGGAAATTTCTACATAAACAGAAGTTTCCTTTCGGGATAAAGCTAATTTGAAGTCGGTTTTTTTTTGTTTAAAATTATCACGAATACCTACCTAGGTATCACGAGAAGACGTTGGTAACCGACATACAGAGTTAGGTACTTTCGCTTTTACCATATTAATAATGGCACACAACTAAAATAGCGTTAGAAGGTAATTTTATTTTGAATAGCCACTTATCTATTTTTACATAAAAAACATATTTTTAAATATCAATCAGGTTATGACGTCTTTTACGGTACTTCTTGTTCCTAAGTTGCCCGGTTTCCTTCGATAACTGTAGATTTGTCTCGTATTTCGTCATAAATTGCATTTTTAGCTGTGATTAACGTATCGATGCCCCACTTTTTAATAACTATAAAATACCAGTTTTAAGACATGTTTCCTGTTTTTTTTTCTGTATTTAAATCTTTCGGGTAGCGTGCGTATGCGCGGTATAACTTAAAATAGGTTCCCATTATAATAGTAACAGCCTAATCTAAACTGAAGATTGTGGTTGAGCACTCTAAATAGGTGTCAAAGTAGTAAAAGTACTAGGATAGAAAAAGTATGCTAATAGAAAAAGTATATAGAGGATGGATGAAAGAAGAGTTACTTAAGAGATTTATACGGGGAAAATGTGGATGGGTGTGTTGAGAGAAGAAGACCTAGACGGACGTTCCGTGACCAAATCAGGGATGTTTTAGAAGCCAGTCAGGTCTAGAAGTGTACCCAAAAACTACAATCATGCATGAAGAGACTAATGAAAGTGGATGTAGCAAAAGAGGCATGTCAGGATCGTAACAAATGTAACAAAGTTGTCTCTACCTACCCCTGTGAGAAAGAGGCGTGACTCTATGTCTATGTTATGTAAGTAAGTAATTAAATAAGAATAGGTTTTGTTAGAAGAATAAAATAGGAATATTTAAGGCAAAATTATACGTTTAAGCGTGACTCAGTGAATTTATTTGCATTATTTGTTAAACTTCCACACTTCTAAAGTTGTGTTTAAGTCGCGGAACTTAAAGACTATGATAGCGAAATTTTGTATGGAAAACTATTTGGACTCCGTTGGCTTATACCCGTTCATACAGTATGCTATTGCGTAGGTGTACCGTGTGAACAGGCAGACGCCCACTAACCTACGCTGTAGTACAAGATAAGGCTCTACGAGTATATTTTAATAGTAATTTCATGGTAATAAATTTGCGTTTAATGGCCAGCATAGAATATTTTTATTTTTCTACACTAATATTATAAAGAGGAAAACTTTGTTTGTTTGTATGTTTGTTTGTTTGGTTGTAATGAATAGGCTCAGAAACTACTGGACCGTTTAAAAAAATTCTTGCACCATTCGTAAGCCACATTATTCACGAGTAACATAGGCTAAATTTTATATTGAAAAAAAAAGGATACTGATAAATATTTGGGTTTTGATATCTACATCTACACTAATATTATGAAGAGGAAAACTTTGTTTGTTTGTAATGAATAGGCTCAGAAACCTACGACCTCAAAATCCGAAATTTACGCGAACGAAGTCGCGGGCGGAAAGCTATGTTTTATAAAAATATGAGTCAGATTTATAAATTGTGCTATAGTGTAACATACCTACATACATACATAAACATCACGTCTGTATTCACAAATGGGGTAGGTAGAGCAATTGAAACGTCACATTGACAAGATAGAACAGTTCCAGGTTTCATATCCATGTTGATTTAGATAGGTACTCTTGATGAAAGAGTGACTTTTCTCAGACTTTTTGTTCTCATTGGGTTTTATTAATGGTTAACTTGCATTGGTGGTTTAGAATCTTAAAAATATGCTAAAAGTGGCAATGAAGCTTGAAATATACAAGATTATTATCTATGTAGTGTTTCGTATGTTCTTCCTACCCCATTCGGGAATACAGGCGTGAAGTATGGACTTATATGCTAAAATTTGTAATCGTATGAAATGGTATAGGTTTGGAATAAAACTAATTAGATTACGACAGAGTATTGTAATGATAGTAACTTAATGAATTTGTATAGAATGAATGTGACGTAAGAAAACAGTTGCCATGTAAAACTAAATCATAAAGAAATAAATTAAATGTAAAAAAATTGTTTTCAACAGAACATATAAACACTTAAATTACGACTTTATGACAGTTTATGTCGCACATCCAGATATTTTTACGCGCCAATTTTTTTTTCTTTTATGCCAATCGAAAGATCTCGATTCCCGGGCTAACATTCCACAGAGTCCAACACAAACACAAACAACCAGGTCCTGCCCGTCCTTGCGTCACTAAGCCATAAAAAAGTCGATAAAAGCTGAATCTAAAATTAGATCGCAATGTTTACGAAACTGGTGGAATCTTTGGCGGTTGAGTGACCGATTTATGCCAATGGCGCTATTTTTCTTCACAAATAGAGGCAGGTAACGGTCGCTCCGTTAGAATGTTTTGGGTGCGCATAGACCGACCTTTGGAAGTAACAACAGAAACGTAAAATTTGAAAACATGGAAAATTTTGAACATGTAACTACCGTGTGGCTCATGATACATACATGACACCTGTATTCCCAGGATGGGCAGAGCACACGAATTGCTACTTCTATAAATAATGACAGGTTGCTAGCTTGTCGCCTAAAATATACCTAAACCTAATAGTCCTTAGGCCTCTTTTCCACGGACGGTTTTTAGCCGTAAAAAACTACGGTTAATTAACCGTGTGTAGACACGGTCGTCAGTGTTGTATGGGTCACTATGGACGCTTGTTGACGGCGCCGGGCCGTAGTTCTGCCGTGTCCGTCAACAAGCGTCCATAATAGAGATCCATACAACACTGACGACCGTGCCAGTGCTCAGCTCTCTTTGCCCAAATACATGTCAGTCGTTAAAAGTTTTCGAGATAAGACCACGAGTCGAAAGACAAAATAAATAATAGAAATGTAACAAAGTATTTAATCAAATGATTCATTTGATTATACCTAAATACCTATGTATGTAATGTACTGTTAGTTACTCTTCTGTCTTTCGGCTCGTGCGCTTATCTTTAGAACTTTTCCTTCTTAATGGATATCAGTCGTTCAAGCCATTTTCACCACTTGATGAGATTAATTGACCTTTTAATGACTCCAACATCCATTAATCATTGATAAAATGACGGTACAGTTAGATCATTGGAAAAAACCATCCTAGTAGAATAGTCTTAAGTGAAGAAAAACTTAAGTACCTAGAAACACATTAATTCCGATTTGGATGATGTCATGACAATTATTAATTTATATGAAAAAAAAGTTATATTAGGAAATCAATCTAATGATATTTTTGATAATAGCTGAGACATTTCTGGGTGGGCTATGAATGCTACATGTCCGTAAAACTATCGCTATGCTGTCGTTGTCGTTCTGTTAATTCACATAGCATAACAACAATACATAATTACGTTCTGTGTCCACAAATAAGGTAGACAGACCACACGAAACTAGACAGACAAAACCACGACTACTACACGCCTCGTAGCCACTTTTAGCATAATTTTAGGTTTAAAAACCGATGGCAGAGGCATAATAGTGACAGGTTGCTAGCCAGTCGCCTAAAGCATACTCAGACTTATTACCTTAGTAATTTAAATATGTGCATACTATTAAACGACTGTAAAGTCAAATTATCAATATTATTATGTAGGTCTATGCCTGCCATGTCAATTTCTAAAATCATCTTATTCAATTCATCTTAGTCCCGTGTGGTGCCGGGTTAGAATAGCACCTCCCCTTTTCTTCCCGTGGGTGTAGTAAGAGTCGACTCTGGGTAAGGGTTAGTGTATTGCGGGCGATGGGCTAGCAACCTGTCACTGCAATATCACGTTTAACCATCTGGTTACCCTGAAATTGCTAAACGTGGCACTGAATATTCGAATTCATGTGCTCTGCCTACCCCTCTTGGGAATACGGGCGTGACAATATGTATGTATGTATGTATCTTATTGAAAAGAAAATCGTTAAAGTAAATAAGTCACAGGAATCGCTAAGACCACGTGAGAAAGACTCCAACAGAGAGATCTCTCTCCATGCAGATGCTATGCATAGGGACCGAAGTCCACAGAGAAGTTGGAAGCTGTATTTATGCAACCGATCTTCGAAACTTCGTTAGCGCCATGTAGGATACTATTTTAACAGTTGATGCAGATGTCGTTTGTCGAAGAAGTTCTACCACTCGACGAAAGGTGGCGCTAGAATCAGTCTTTCCCACACAACGAACTGACAACACATTGATGCATCTGTCGTCGGCTACGACCGCATGTCACTGTTATGGTCTATTCTTTTAGGTAAAAAGATAAACAAACCCGACAAAGTTAAAAATCAATCACGTAAGGCATGTTGCTACATTAAATACGACACTTTTTATTTTAGTCGCATTACACTTATCTTGTAATGCGACTAAAATAGAAACTGTTGTATTTAATGTAGCAACACATACCTTACGTGATTTTTGACTTTGTCGGGTTGGCTTTGTTTGTTTACCTTTTTTTAAATACCTAAAAGAATAGACCATAGGTGTCGCAAATATGTAGCGAGCGTTTCACGTGTGGTTTACGCGAACGATATCTAGTATACCACTTGCGAGAGAGATAGTATATTACATTACAGTGTCACTAGACCTGTTGTGTGGCATTGCGATCCCTTCCGCGTCTAGATTTGTACAATTGGATCTGTAGCAAGAATCAAAGAGAGAAAAGCAAGCTTAATGTTTGCTTTTTGCCCTGCGATAGGTACTTCTACATACATACATCACACCTGTATTCCCTAATGGGGTAGACAGAGCGCACGAAACGCTACATAGACAAAACCATGACTATTACACGTTTCGTGGCCACTTCTAGCATATTTTTTATTAATTTTGAATTGGCTGGCAGGTCATAGTAAGAGGTTGCTAGCCTGTCACCTAAAAGATACATACATAGGTACATACATATTCTCACGCCTGTATTCCCATGAGGGGTAGGCAGAGCACATGGATTCAAAAATCCAGCGCCACGTCTAGCAAATTCAGGGTAACCAGATGGTAAAATGTGATATTGCGGTGACAGGTTGCTAGCCCATCGCCCACAATACACTAACCCTTTCCCAGAGTCGACTCTTACGACACCCACGGGAAGAAAGGGGGAGGTGCTATTCTAACCCGGCACCACACGGGCAACACGGGCACCTAAAAGATACCTTAACCTAATTCTTAGTCGCCTCTTACGACATCCATGGAAGAAATGGAGAAGTGTTATTAAGGTAACAATGCGCCGTTTTAAGTCCCTCTTCGTCACAGTGTTTTCATACTCCCCGTATTTCACACAACGGTGTGTTCAGACCTTTATATGGTCCCGTTCTCCCGTTGTCTACGTCAAACCACTGATTAGTAGTGTCCGACCGAAGCTTCGGCTTCGGCTTCGGCTTCGGTCACCTTCGGCCAAAAAATCCACCTTCTGCCAAAGCTTCGGCCAAAATTTGGCCGAAGCCGAAGGTTTGCAAATTTTGATTTGAAATTGAACGAACGATGCCAGAGCGACACGGATAGTGCGCAGCGCTTAGCAGAACAGCGTTTCCCCGACCCGATCGCATTGCTTGCAGTTAATCTTATAAATAACTAACAACACATAACATAACAACATAAACACTAGTGTCCGACCGAAGCTTCGGCTTCGGCTTCGGCTTCGGCCACCTTCGGCCAAAAAAACCACCTTCGGCTTCGGCCAAAATTTGGCCGAAGCTTTGGCCGAAGCCGAAGGTTTGCAAATCGTGATTTGAAATTGAACAAACGATGCCAGAGCGAGACGGATAGTGCGCAGCGCCTAGCATTCGCATTACTTGCAGTTAATTATATAAATTACTGACAACACATAACATAACAACATAGTCACACTTGATTTAGAAACGAAAACTGCGCAAAATTTACTGTCGTTTTTTTTAGCAGATTTTCGTATTTCTTAGGGTCAATATGGGGTCAACACACCTTCGGCTTCGGCTTCGGCTTCGGCCAAAATTGTACCTTCGGTCGGACACTAATAAACACACTTGATTTCGAAGCGAAAACTGCGGAAAATATACTGCTGTTTTTTTTTACTATTAGCAAATTCTCTCATTTCTTTGGGTCAACACACCTTCGGCTTCGGCTTAGGCTTCGGCCGAAGGTTTTCATGAAAGCCGATTAATCGGCTTCGGCTTCGGCTTCGGCCAAAATTGTACCTTCGGTCGGACACTACTGATTAGTTTACTTCCAGTTTCACCAACTTATCAATTCCAAATGCCAGCTCACCCATCGGACTTACCTTTGGGCCCTTGGAGCAAATGCCAGCCTGCGACCTTACAATCGTGGGCCTTCGATACAATACTAGGGTATAATTACCTCGTGAGAAACAAACGCATTCAAACTTGTCTGTAGGCTATTGATAGAGAGATAGATAGAGTCATTTATTTACATACATACATGAGGCCTGTATTCCCAAGCGGGGTAGGTAGACGAAACGCAAAGTAGACAAAATCATGTTCACGTTTAGTGACCACGTCTAGTACATTTTAAGGTTTTTAGTTGACAGTTTGACCTGAACCTATTTCCTTCCACAGCATCCACAGCAGAAACGGAGAACTGTTATTATATCCCAACACCACACAAGACAAAAATAGGCATCCAAAGGGTATAAAATTAATACTGAAATAAAATTGTAGTGGTGGAACGAACAAAGTGGCGGAAAAAGCCACAAAAAAGCATTATGCTCCAGTTTTCAAGGGTTAGGTTTGTAGTAATAGTTGCCTTTGTATTTCCTCTCTAATAAGCCCCTCGCAAACCGCATGTGGCGACATTAAAGTTAGCTATTATCTTCACTCAATCATATTAGACCTGTTTAGGAACAGCTGTGTGCTGCGAAAGAAGTATTTACTGGGACATAGTAAGTAGATGTGATACATGCGTAGAACGGCTTCTTATGACCACATCGAAATCAAGCAATAGGGTCACAATTACTGGCAATTTAGGGTATTGTCACAATGACAGATTGTTGGTGGTGGAAGAGGGGACTAAGGAAATAGGTTTAAGGTAAATTTTTGGTGACTGGCTAGCAACCTGTCGGACCTGTCGGTTTTACAATTTGTTTCCACGAATTTACTAGCTAAAATCTTAACCTTATATTGAAGACCAATTGATATCCTGAAAAACTACGAAATACAGTAAAAAGGGTTTTCATAAATGTACATCTGTTATTTTAGAAGTTACGGGGGACTCATTTTACCACTTTGGAAGTCACTCACGCATACTGTTTAAAATTAATAGTTTTTAGTTTTTATTTTTGTATTTTTGTGTGAAAATCTTGATGCGGTTCACAAAATACACCTACTAACCAAGTTTCAACAACTTTTATAGTTTCGGAAAATAGTGGCTCGACATACAGACAAATAGACTTACATCACAAATGACTAAGGATTCTTTTTTTGCCATTTAGCTACGGACCCTAACAACTATTCAAAATCTTGCTGGTTTTATATCCGCTATTTTTCGCTATCTTCCGTGTCTACGGCATAAGCTACATCGAGTGAGCTCGTTCCTAGGGCAGGGCACATACTATATGTTGCGAAACGCCCGGACGGCCAGAAGGCGCCCGCATAGCCTTTGCTTTATAGCTCGCCCATGTCCACTACCGGATTCTGATTGAGTAACTACACATTACGTGAGATTACATTACTTATTTTTATATCACGCCAGTATCCCCAAATGGTGTAAGGAGAGCACTCATTTTTTTGAAAATTTGAATCAATTGATGAGTTTTACATGCAGTTGCCAGTTTTATTTCTACTTTCCTGGAATAGGTATTAAGAACGGACATTCCGCCTAGTGATTCGGGAATCACTCAGGAGTCAACAATGCTGTCTTACAAAGATGAACCATCTCAAATGTTTTTTTTTCGCGAGTAGAGTTTCGCGCGAGATAGACTATCTAAGTATCTCACGCCCGTGGTTACACGGCAGTGATAAGCATCCAGTACGTCTAGTGTGTTCATTTCGATGGTGCAGTCGTTAACGAATTCGTTTGCGAGTTATCGCAAAATTGTATGGAAAGCGAGACAGCGCCGCCAGCGGAACGTTACATTCCGCGACAACTCGCAAACGAATTCGTTAACGACTGCACCATCGAATTGGACACACTTGACGTACAGATACCGATAATTGAATATCGGACAGTCGAGCAATCTAGTTTGAGATACAGATGTCATAAACCAGTGCAGTACGGATGCTCAGTAGGACGGTGGATAGTAGATAGATCTACTTCGCCTTGTAAAGAGGTTCCAGTTTTTTTAGTCTGGACCACACGTAACTAACCGCCTTCCATGTTTCATTGAGTTGAATAAGCACTGAAAGCATGCTGTATACTCTATCGTTAAAAATACATACATCACTACACGGTAAAATGGGAAAAATTGTAGAGCAAAGTAAGATAGATAAATTAATTTTGTCTGCAACATAACGTGTCTGTTGTCTATTTGATAATCTCAGGTACTAAATTGACGGATTCAAATGTATTACAAACAATGTTAGATACCATATTTTATTGTTTAGTGGTACTCTCCAAACCATCGACAATGTTTGCCACTTGGGATACAACATCCACGTATTATTAGAAAAAAAAAACCGAATTTCAACGTATACTTATTAAATTTTTTGGTATAACTTATCAGCAAAAATCGATACTAAATTTAATTTATCGTTAACTTTCAATAGTGGAGGCACAGCACCATTTCAGAATTGCATAAAAAACAGCAATGTCAATTTCGTATCAGAGTTTAAAAGAGACCATAGCACGCTCAATTGTCGATATAAACGGACCTTAAACCTCCTTGTCCTAAGCCCTTTTCAACCGACTATCATTTCCACGAACCAAAACGCATGTTTCAATGGATTTATGTAGTAATTACATGCCATAAACCATGCCCATTCAGGCGCAGAATGTAAATAAGCCGCGCCAATGCAGCGATGCCACAGGTCGAGAAGAATTTGAGGTATTGGCGATGTTTCGAGATGTTTTTGATAGAAAATGTAATGAGTTTCCTGTTTGGTGTCGAGATGGAATAACACTTCTCCATGTCTTCTGTGGATATCGTAAGAAGCAACCAAGGAAATAGGTTTAGGTACGTTTTAGGCGTCAGGCTAGCAAGTCACTATTATACTACCTCTTCCATTTTGTTTCCAAACCTAAAACTATGCTAGAGGTGGCTGCGAAACGTGAAAATACTGAAAATAGTCATAATCTTAACCATGGTTTTGTCTACGTCACATTTCGTGAGCTTTGGTAACAAAAGCGTGATTGTATGTTTGTAACGAGCAAGTTAAATTCGGTTCTACGGATAAAGCAATGTTTGCTAGCGAGTTTTATATGTTTTACTATGAGTCACGTAAACTGGCCCATAACCTGTAGCCCGTAGGATTAGCACAGCAACATGCGCGTCGTTTCGCGCGCGGAATAAACAACCCGTCACTTTCTGACGTGTCTAATTAGATAGTGACAGGAACAGACTGATATTGCACCCTGTAGTGCTAAACCGGTAAATGGAAAATGTTAAGAGCAAGCTAAGTTGTTGTGGTGGTAACTAAGTATGATTCTACGGCGTAGGCACAGCCAAACACATACAAGCTACTACATTTATTACAATTTACAATCATAATATTTGTAAATAGTGAAAATTTCTATTTGTTATTACCTAAATTTCTGCTCCTCTCTATTGGTCAAAATTGGCTGGTAGAGATCCCTTTTGGGAAAAGTCCGCCTTTGTACTTTATTCTTTTTTTTTAAAGCCTGGATGTACCTTTTTTATTTTTTTGTACAATAAAGAGTTTTTACTTACTTACTTACAAGCAGACAGACACGGTAATACGACAACCATCTTTTTTGTTGGGGATTAAAAACAGAAAAAGCGAGACACCGTAAGTATAAATTTATTCGACGTAAATCAAGTCGTGGGCGAAGACGAGACATAATTTGAAATTCGACCTTCACCTCCCGGATGGGCGTACGCATATATTTATCAAAATACAAAACAAAGTCTAGTAGTAAACTAATTTACTATTTTATATTAAGTAATAAATATAAAACAGTGGATTAGGTGCGTTTGTACGTTCATAAATATGCCGCGAGCCTCTCTAGCATGGTATAGTTTTGAATATTTTTATAGACTACTAAAATCGTCATGCAGTTTCATTTCAAGCAAGATATCCAGATTGACAAAATTTCCGAATAAATTGTTGTAAAGTTATTTGGACAAAAAAAAATACGTTTCCACTTGTGATGGTTTTAAAAAGCTTTGCAATAGTCAATAGGTCCACTCTACGAGCAATTACATGTCCCTAAAATAAATGACAATGCAAAAGTTAGTAAAACACGATTAAGATCGTAATTGGCAGTTGTGATAAGTCAGTTTAAATTTTATGAAATGCTTAGAAGGTGTCGCAGACTACGCATATAAGTAGATACGATATAACGATAATATTTTCATCTGCTTATAAATGCCATTTTTCCACATGTCGGTGCCAACAGATACATGGCGGTAAAATAAATAGAATAATTTCGAATACAACCGATACCTTGTCGCTACCTCGCCGCGCCGCCCCGCTTCCGCTGTCAATGTGTTTGTAGCTTTATGGATAAGTGTTTGTGCCCCACTCGACTCATTAAACGAGGCTTAAAGGAAGGATACATTAAAGGCCCTGTCCAGAAGTACGCGCGAATTGGCCGCATTTTGGAGTACATTGCTTCTTTATGATGCGTCGTAGTTTCATTAAGCGTCACAAATGCAGCAATGCATGGTCAAACGCGTTCAAAATCGCGGCGTATTCGCTCCTTCTGGACAGGGCCTTAGCATGCTAAGGTGGCAGGTGACTCATTTTTAACCGACTTCAAAAAAGGAGGTATTCAATTCGGCTGTATTTTTTTTTTTTTTATTATTTTTATTTTTTATGTATGTTACCTCAGAACTTCTAAACGGGTGGACCGATTTCGATGTTTTTTTTTTTGTTTTATTGGAAATGGCTTCCCATTGGTCCCATTTTAATTTCATTAAGATCTAACTAGTAGTTTTTGAATTATCCTTAAAATAAAAAAAAAAGACAGCAACGGGCATTCGAAAATGACATATGGACTTTAAGTGAATATTCCAACTACAACATACTACTATTCCTGTACGAAGGGTCACATACAGGGTACGTCGGGATTGTTACCACCGTCTTATCCTCTATTATTGCAGTCGCAAAGCAGCAGTGCGTGCATTGTTGTGTTCAGGAACGCAAAACCCAGGTAATAATAAGAGCTCGTGCTGGGTACGTCGGAATCGCTACCACCGTTTTACCCGCTACTCTTGCCGTAAAGCAGTAGTGCGTGCACTGTTATGATCCTAAGTAGCTAAGTTTGATCTTTGCTTTGCAATTTTTTTTTACCCATTATTTTGTTTTTTGTTTTAAGGTGGCAAGTATAATAGTGACAGGTTGCGAGCCAGTCGCCTAAAATTTACTTTAATAACCTATGTCCTTAGTCGCCTCTTGCGACATCCACAGAAGAAATGGGGAGTATTTTTATGTGTTTTCGCTGATTACTCGAAGACGCCTGGACCGATTTGGAAAATTCTTTTTTTGTCTGAAAGGGTATAGTTTCCAGGTAGTCCGATTGTCAGCATACCTTGACCTGATGATGGAATATTAGGGAAATCGAGGGCAACCCTCAAATTTTATAGTCACAGGTAATGTTTTTAGTACATTTTTCAAAGCTACACCAGTAATTACGCTTGGCAATAAAAAAAATTACTGAGCTGGTGATGATAGGTCAACTCCTTAATGTTTAGGAGTTAAAGGATAATTCTTTCAATACTGAATGCACCTGCAGACTGGAAATTTCTAAATAAACAGAAATTTCCTTTCGGGATAAAGCTAATTTGAAGTCGGTTTTTTTTGTTTAAAATTATTATGATTATTACAACCGTTAATTTACACGACTATTAATTCGATTGAAGTTGTAACCATTGCGGTGCTCCATCGACTACTTCTACTCGTGAACCTACAGCCCGCGCAATGTAATGCGACCAAAAAAGTTGCTAAACTTCTGCGATTTTGGCGTGTCTTTGGTAATTTGGAATTAAAAACTTGTTTAAGCTGATTAACATGGATTTATGTAGTTTTGAAGAATGAGTCATGGAATCCTTGGGTCATTCAAATTTAACGAATAATTAGGGCATTAGATTACACTTTGATCGTCGCGGCTTTAGTTTTGGCATGTTCTAGGGTTCTGTAACTATAACAGAATAAAGAACTTTTATAGAATCACTTTCATCTGTCAGGTCCCCGTAGATGCCTGTCAACACTCTCTTGACGTCTGTCAAGATTCTGTTGACGTCTGTCAACACAACGTGTTCCTCAAGAGATCCTAGCTGCTGATAATTTTTTTCTTATATAAATGTAAGTCGCCCGTAGGTAACGACTGAATCCGCCGTTTGACCCGGCTCTTCAAAAGGTTGAGCAGCGTTAGTCTACAACTATGTTGTTTTAACTTGTTTTCTTGTTATAATAATTTCATCATACATTATTCCATCAGCCGCTAACTTCACACTACATTCCCACCGAAATCTTAATTTAGTCGGGTCATCCGCCGCTACCTTCACACCGGTACCGAAATATCATCGCATTACACCTTCAAAACTTGATGCAATCTAATCCCATCAGTGGACGGAATCAAGTTTTGCCATGAAGTTTAGTGGTGTGGCAATCTCGCTTCCGGTGGCGACACAACCGGACTGCCCCGCCCTTCTGTTTTTTGCCCTTCCGTCGTTGCTTAACACTTAGACCAAGTTACTTAGTTAGAATACGTATGTCCTTAAAACTACTACGTAAGGTAAACCTCCCTGTGCTCGACACTCACTCAATACATGGCACTTGCAACCTTATGTCATATTAAGACAGGTGGGTGCCAAATACTGGGCGTTGAGGCGTCGAGCGTTGGTACATTTACCTTACTTATTTTCCTGTATGGTCCTCGTATCGGGTTAGAATAACACCTCTCCATTTCTTACATGTATGTCGTAAGAGGCGACTAATTGAGTAGGTTTAGGTATGCTTTAAGCGGCACTAGCAATCTGTCAGTGTTATCCACGGATGAAATGGAGAGGTGTTATTCTAAACCCGTCATCACACGGCATAATATATGTATCGTTAAAAATAGTAGAGCAAAATAATTATTTATCTATCTTTTATCTGATTTAAAACCTCAGAATATCTGAGACGACTCTATTACTAGATATATGTATGTGACATGAACTCTACCGGAGAAAGAACGTGTCAGATTTTTTGCACGCTCCGCTTTGACAGATAACAATGCTGGTATTTACAGTCCCCGGAATGTAACTTGGCCAGATTTTAAGTAATTGGAGGAAGTTCGCGCATCGCTTTTCCATGGAACTACTTTTTGGCGCACTTCAAGTGCTTTATTTATTTTAAGATGAGATGTCCAACGGACGTAATTTGAAGTTATTTCTGGAATCCAAAGGTAAAACTGGAATTTACTAATGCAAATACACTTTCTATTGTTTTTTATAATGTTCAAAATTCAAACGTCATTACTTTTTGCGGCAATACCTTGGGTTTCCTTAGAAATATGTGTCGATTTGACCGTTAAAATTCTCATCTCAAACTAAACAGAGAAGAGATGCCGGAGACTGTAGGTACTAAGTAACATAGAGGAAATACAAAACACGGTATATTTTCAAATCATTTATTGACCTTTAGACAGCTGAACAGATACTAATTTGGCACAGACACTCGACGACACCTTATAATAAACCACTAACTCAGGCCACCCCAGCAACCACAAGAACCTTACAGTATACTGGAGCGGCCCAAACTAGCCACAAAATACAGTTCGATCAATGCCACCCATGACCCAAGCCGAGAAGTGGGGCTCCGTACCCATGGAGCCCTATGGGAGCGATGGGGGCCGCGATGCTATGGCTGACCAGAGGGGCGTGGGCAACAGCATGCCCCCCATACAGCCCATGTCCAAGCCCATGGTTGTACAAGCCCAGTCCGTGTCCGTAGTAGCCGGCTCCTAATCCATGGCCGTAACCTAGACCGCCATAACCTAGCCCGCCATAGCCTACGCCTCCGTAGCCTAGGCCGCCATAGCCTAGCCCTCCGTAGCCGAGGCCTAGGACTCCGCGCTTCTCGTTCTTCTTCTCTTCTGTGCCGTAGACGGCAGCTGCGGCGAGCAGGAGAACGCAGAGCTGGGAAAAAAGAGTTTCATTATTTTCATGTACATTTTGCTGATTATTTGCATGTCTATCTAGAGGTATCCATGTTGTTTTTTTCTGTCAGAGAATCAATTGTGACTATGGTCCATTCAGGATAACATTAGAGTTTTAACGGTCAATCACACATTTTTAAGTCTACGCAAGGCGTCACCGCAAATGGTGAAACCATTGGTTTTGAGAACATATTATAACAAACAGTGATTAGTATTATTGCAATAATGATTTCCTGTTTTACCTTTGGATCTCTGAGAAAATAAATAATTTTGTGGTTTAAAAGTCTAATGTTATCCTGAATGGACCATAACACCATAAGTATGAGTATCGATAAGATATTGATAAAATAGTTTTTGTTTTCATCGAGCAACTATTCAACCAAAGGAGAATACAATTTAGTCTTGGAATAAGTTATTCTTTACTCGCGCGCAAATAAAAAAAAACATATAAGTAATTTAGATACCACACAGGGTTAGTTAGATAGGGCGTTAGTTAGGTTACCTTAATTAAACTCTAAATACTCTTTTATCTGAGGAGGTCCACTCCGCAGTTAGTTACGCTCAAGCGAGTGATCGTGAAAGGTCTACGACGGTAACGATAGAAAGTGACAGCAATATTTTTATGCCTAACATGTTAGGGAGTGAACGTTCTATACGTAGGACATTATTCAGTACGTCTAGTGCGTCCAGAACGATCATGCAGTCGTTAACGAATTCGTTTGCGAGTTATCGCGGAATTGTACGGAGATGTGTCGACCGCGGCAGTTGTGCAAACGATCCGCTGGCGGCGCTGTCACAGTTGCCATGCAATTTTGCGATAGCTCGGAAACGAATTCGTTGACGACTGCATGATTGTTTTGAACGCACTAGACGTACTGTGCTTTTAGCAAGTCACACGAACAGTAGAGTGATTGTCGTTAGGATCGTGACCATTGATGGTGAAATCAAAGGTCTGAGGTTCAATCCAAACCTACAATTTACCGATACCTTTTCAATGGCTAGACTCGATACATTCTAATTATTGACATTCTAAGATTGCTGGTTGTTATTTCAAAAGAAAAAGAAAAGGGAACTCTAAAGTATGCAAGGTGTAACATACTCCCTTTGTGAATCTATAAAAAAATCTTTTTTTTTGCTCACAGCAAAACTTATCCTGTGTGTGTTGGGTCAAACTAGTACCTCTCCAATTCTTCTGTGCCAATCACGCCTATGTTCCCAAATGGGGTAGGCAGAGCACAACGTGACATAGACAAAACCATGATTAATATTAATTAATGTAATTAATGACTGCATAAATATTAAAATAATTTTTTTGCGCAACGTAAAAAATACGAGATTTGGGTGTCAAGTTTCTCCCTACTCACTCCACCGTAACAGTTGTGATCACAAAAAATTGTATGATGACAAATTGAATTAAAAATGGACTCTAAAATTTGCGTAAATATATGAAGACTGGTATACTTACGATAGCCTTCATGATTGCGTGGTGTATGCGCGAGCACTGGTTCTAGCTCGGAAGGTAGCGCTTTTATACGGCCCTAGCCCTGGACCCCTCTAATGCCCTAGCTCTAAGTACTAAGCTAAGTCGGCTCGGACAGGCGGGAACATAAGTCTTGCCAAAATCCCTTTTGTTACGATATTATAGATAAATTATTGTCCCAAGTAAAATTCTATTCCGTTTTTTTTTTCACATATACATTCGGAATGGCGTATGAATCATAAAATTTATATGATATTTGGTATAGTATAAATTGGGGATTTTTTTTCGAATCATGATAGATAGATAGATAGATAGTTCTTTATTTCTTTTTGGAAATCATTTTACATTTGAAATGTCAAAATATAAAAAATTCACAAAAGGATTGTCATATAGGTAAATAAAATAAAAAGTAACTAAAAAAGGTCACAATGAATATGAAAAATGTCAAAATAAAAATAGAAAATGAATGAGAAAAAAAAATACATTTACATCAACAATTCAATGTAAAAATAAACGTCAATATAAATGTGATTGCAACACAATGTCATTTATCATTATATTATCATACAATATAATGTCAAAAATAAAAATAGAATTATAATAAAAATAAACATGTCAAAGAGTCAATAATAAATAATTAAATGAAAAAAGAAATGAATATTTTTTTTTTATTAAACGGTCATTTTATATGTTTTATTGAAGTTTGATACTTCCGTGTGGTGTCGGGTTTCGAATAACACTTCTTCACTTCTTCCGTGGATGTCGTAAGAAGCTACTAAGGGGCCATCCATAAAGTACGTCACACAAAAATTGGGGACTTTTAGACCCCCCCTCCCCCTATGTCACACATTTTACTATGAAAATTACAGGAATTTTGTTCAAGTGTCACAAAACACTGACCCCCCCCCCTCCGAAAGTGTGACGTACTTTATGGATGACCCCTAAGGAAATAAGTGACAAGTGAAGGTATATTCTAGGCGACAGTTTAGCAACTTGCCACTATACATACATACATACAATCACGCCTGTATTCCCAAATGTTTAGGCAGAGCACACAAAACGGTACATAGACAAAACGATGACTATTTCACATTTTGTGGCCACTTCTAGCATATATTTTTCAGGCCACTATTATACCTGCCAAATTAAAACCTAATGAAAATAGGCTCTATGTTCATAATATTCCGTGTGTTATAAAATACGGATAACTCACGTTATAAATCGAGTTTAGCTCGACATGTTTCGGACTAATTCGTAGCCCTTCATCTAGGAGCCGCGGCAGCTGCTGCTGCCAAACGCGAACTGCGCGCCTTGGCTCTCCTCGCGCGACTGCTCGTGCTCGACGAAATTAACACTGGCTCACGACTACCCTCGTTATTATCGTCATTTATATTATTGTCAAAAATAGGGTAGCACACAACACTAACTACATCACTTTGTAAAGGCACCTCCACACTCGCTGTAGACTCGCTGTTCGCGGTCTCACGGTAGTTTAATGTTAAATATATTCCGTGTGCTCTACCTTCCCCAGTTGGCAAAACAAGCATGATGTAGGTATGTATATAAGTATTATGTATGTATAAAGATATGTAGATTGTGGGCGATGGGCTAGCAACCTGTCACTGCAATATCACGTTTAACCATCTTATTACTCTGAAAATGCTAAACGTGGCACTGGATTTTTGAATTCATGTGCTCTGCCTACCCCTCTTGGGAATACAGGCGTGAGAATATGTATGTATGTATGTAAAGATATCGGAGACTGTAAGTTCATAAAGATATCAGATCCTTAAAAAAAAGATCGAAACGTTTTTTGCCACGACAGTACCTCGTGAGATGAATCATGTTGGTCCTGGGAGCCAGGTATTGTTGCACCTGCCGATAAATCATTAATAGTTTGTGCGTACTAATTAAATCTTTGAGGATATAACCTATAGAGTACTAATGTCATCTTGGTTGTTCGGAAATTATTCCGCAAAACAATTGAAGACCTCGCTGTACTCTTATTGGCCGGCGCGCCACACTAGAGTTGGGCAAGTTTACAAATATATCGATAATATCGACATCGATAATAGTAATTTTTTACTAATTGTCCTGGAACGCAATTTTTAAAACAAGCTCACCTCTCTGTCTTCGCACTCATCGTTCAATATTAATATCGCTCTTGAACAATTATAAATGAAATGTAAACCACTTTTAAAATAAAAGATTATAAAATTCACCAACAAATTTAATTCCTTACCAATGCAGTCATCTTTTGGTTTATTGAAACAAAAAATGCTAATCTGGACCGAGATAATAAAATAAAACTGTCAAAAAAATTAAAAAATACGAAATTTTTTATCAAGGTTACCTACTGTAAACAGTGAACTGTTTCGTTAAATGAATCTAAAATAAACCTACTTTCAATCACAGCGGATTACAGCTAATTTAATCTAAGTGAATACAATCAAAACTTTACAAAAATGATTGTTATTGAAAAATACAAAAAAGCAGTTTTTTTCTAAATAAAACCCGCGGGGACACTGGACTGTAATTGTTAGCAGTGGAAGACTTCGGCCCCTCGACACGAACCTCGAAAATTGATTTGATTGATTGATTGGCCCAAAATGATGCTAAAAGTGGCTGCGAAGCATGAAATAGTCATAATCATGGATATGTCTATTTCACGTTTCGTGTGTTTTGCCTACCCCATTTGGGAACAAAGGCGTGATTTTATGTTATGTTAACATTTATTTAATTCGGCACCGTAAAATACGAAATACTTATAAATATCGATACATCATTTGATTATTAACAGCGCAACTCTAGTTACACTGTGTATTGACAGAATGAGATGAAGTAATGGGATGACACCTAGGTGTAAGTGAGATGCATAATTATGTGTCATTTTGAATGACCAGTTAACTTGAGCTGCACTAAAATGAATATAAATTGAAAAATGCATGTTTACTGTTAATTACCGGTTAAATGTAACACCGTCTGTTTTCAAATTTGAATTTTTGCCGTTTTTACCACACCAACGAATGGAACAGTACGTCATTACGCAAGTATATTAATTTACATCTAGAAATATGAGGAGTTGCACGCAGATCTGTTGTTGGCTCCATACAGTTTCTGTGACAGTGACACTACACGTTAGTATATTGAAATAAACAAACATTTGCGGACCGGGGTTGCGAACATTGTTTCTCTATAGGTTCTATCCTCTATGAATTAAATTCATAATAATTATTGTGCGTCTGTGTTCCAAATTCAATTAATTATGACAAGTTTCTTTGACTCAGGCGCCTAACGAGCCCCGTAAGATTAAATTTGTTCTTTGACATCATTCGTTGTTGATGATTGATTTTGATATTATCCGTACCTTTTAATTTATGTAATCCAAATCGCACAAAAAACAGAAATGTAAAAAGGAGAGCCAAGTTTAATTCAAAAATGATGCTTGGCTGTCATCTAAATGGGTGTCAAGTTCTATGCAAAATCCAAATATGTATTTATACATACATATACACATATTCTCACGCCTGTATTCCCATGAGGTGTAGGCAGAGCACATGAATTGATGATTGATGAAAAAATTCAGTGCCACGCTTAGCAAATTCAGGGTAGCCAGAAGGTTAAACGTGATATTGCGGTGACAGGTTGCTAGACCATCGCCCACAATACACTAACCCTTTCAGAGAGTCGACTCTTACGACACCCACGGGAAGAAAGGGTTAAGGGGGAGGTGCTATTCTAACTCGGCACCACACGGGGCATATATTTATAGGAACAAAAATTACCATGAAAGTACTAAAGCCTATTTCTTTGCTGTATTGGATACCTATAACAATTCGTGTGTGCTGATAGCGCGCAATTGAAATAAGATCCTGCGCAGGGCTTGTTTCACATAAGGGAGTTCAGTTATTAAAACAATAGTTAAGTCCGTCATTTAGAAGAAAAAAAAGCACACGTTTTTTTTGTTGGACAAGAAAAAAAGCACGTTGATACCATGCTTGGAAGTTTCGAGTGACGTTACAAAGCATGTCAGTGATTATTATACTTCTTTCTACTTATATTGTTTAAATAAGGAAAAAATAATCATAATTTGAAAAGTAAAAAAAGTTTGCTGTGTGGTGTCGGGATAGAATAACACCTCTCCATTGCTTCCGTGGATGTCGTAAGAAGCGACTAAGGAAATAGGTTTACGTTTTCTATGCTAAGCCAGTAGCTTACCTACCTCGTTTGCGAATACAGGCGTGATAGGTATATAAATTTGTGTATTTTTTTAAGTTATTATAAACACTAGCTTTTGCCCGCGGCTCCGCTCGCGTTAAATTCGGGGTAGCACAGAAGAGATAGCACATATACCAATTTATAGCTTTTTACATTGAAAATTGCTGAATTCTCCACAAATGAAATGGGGGGTTTTGAAGAGACAAAAAGTAGCCTATGTCACTCTCCATGCCCTAAACTATCTCTACCTAAAAAAATCACGTCAATTCATCGCTCCGTTTAGCCGTGAAAGACGGACAAACAAACAAACAAACAAACAAACACACTTTCACATTTGTATGTATATACTAGCTTTCCGCCAGCGGCTCCGCCCGCGTGGAATTCGGTTATATTGCGGTATAAAGCACAATTATAAGAAAACTTCTCGTTTCAAACGACACACGGCGCCATCGATCTATCATCGATCGATATCGATCTATCAAGCAAACTATATTTTTGTTTTCCTTCGGGAACATCAATTTTTTCCGGGATAAAAAGTAGCCTATGTCACTCTCCGTGCCCTAAACTATCTCTACTTAAAAAAACACCTCAATCCATCGCTCCGTTTAGGCGTGAAAGACGGACAAACAAACAAACAAACAAACACACTTTCACATTTATATATATGTATGTATAGTATATAGTACGGATAGTACGGAAGTACGGATTACAGCGTAGATAGCTTCTTGAAATAGGCCCTAAACAATGATAGGTGCGCGGTTCAGTGTTGTAACGCGGCTCGGGTGCTGTTACAGCTCTGAGATTGCATTTGATTGGGTAATCAATTAAAAAGTATGTTTTTGTCGAATGTTTTCTCCGTTTTATTTATACTTTCTTATCCTACTAATATTATAAATGTGAAAGTTTGTGAGTATGTTTGGATGTTTGTTTCTCATTCACGCAAAAAGTAGGCACTCAATGGATTTTAACGCAAGTTTACGATGTTGTAGCTCATTATTTCTTACTAAATACGAATAACTCACGTTTTAAGTCAAGTTTATCACGACATGTTTCGGGCTAATTTGTAGACCTTCTTCATCTTGGAGCACATGTCGAGCTAAACTCGATTTAAAACGTGAGGTAGGTATCCATATTTTATAGTCGTAAGATGAATGAAGTCTCACGGTATTTTAATGTTCGATGTACCTTATACACCAGAATAACACATAGGCTACAGTTTATAACGTTTATAAAGACACTAGCGACCGCTCGCGAATTCATCCGCGTAGATATCGGTCTCCCAATAAGAATTTCCGATTTTTTTTATCCTACTTAATTCTACTTCCTACGAAAATTTGCGAGTATGGACGTTTGGATGTTTGTTACTTTTTCATGCAAAATTTAAAGAATGGAATTTATTGAAACTTTACAATTCTTACCGCGGTAGTTAACCGAAATCTACGCGGACGAAGACGAAGTCGCGGGCGACCGCTAGTGAAGGATATACCTAATTAGATTTTTTCTAAGGAATCCAAACATAAAACTGGAAATCATTACCTAATGCAATAATATTTATTACTGCTTGTTAAGAAATGAAGAATTTTAGCTAATTAAAACCTTTTTTTTTTCTAAAATTTATACGTATTTCATAACTCTGCAAATATAGCTAGCAGCTTTAGCTATGTATTTTTCCTCATTCTATGTGGTCGCGCAGTTAGCGTAGTACCACGTGTGCCCTGATTCCGTAGTCACCGGTTACATACAGACTTGTCCACGCCAAGTGTGATGAATGGCTAACACGCTTCCTAAACGCGACCTAATTATTTGCTTATCTGTGGTGGTGCCGTGACAGCTAAACGACCGTTATTTAATTGCAAAATTGCTGTCAATTACAACTAGAGTTTTAGAAAAACTTAAGTAATACTGTTTAAATTTCATTCCTAAAAATTGAGAGGAGTAGACTACTACTACCTAAGTGGTAATGTAAAAAATGGTACATAGTTAAATAAAAAATAAACACACATGTGAACTTTTTAATTAAAAAATAATAAATAATACCTAAAAACTAAGTTAATCGTAAGTGTAAATAACATTAGTTAGGCAATAGGTACGTTGTGAAATATCTCCCGCGAACTCGTTATCACATCACTCCAGCGAACTATAACATAATGCAAATAAATGCTAGGCCTCGGTTGCGCGATTGGCTACCGGAAATGGTCCAGAGGTCGGTCGAGGGGCAGCTGCAACCCTAACGGGATGTGGTTGTGGTATCTCTGCTCCTCTCCCTCCTCACTCCGACCTTCCAACACGTGCTGCTGAGGCGCCCCATACTCCTGCTGCGGCTGACCATACTCCTGCCCTGGCTGCTGAAAGTCTTGCTGGTGGTGAGCATACTCCTGCTGCGCTTGCTCATGCGCTTGCTGAGAAAAATCATGAGCATGCTGCGCAAAATCCTGGTTCTGTTGTTGGTAATCCACGTTAGGCTGCCCATATTCCTGACCCAACTGATTGTTCAGGTTCTGTTCGTACTGCGCCTGCTCAATCTGCTGCTGAATGTGATGCTGCAACTGGTGCTGGTATTCGTGGTACTGCTCTTCACCCGTGTGGTGTTCATAAACTTGCTGCCCTTGCTCTTGGGTGAAGTGGTCGTGTGGGGCGAAATGTGTCTCCTGTGTCGGGACTAGGTCGTGTTGATTGAAGTGATGCTCTGGAGACAAGTCGTGCGCGTGTGGCACAGGAGCCCAGCCGTTGTGGTCCACGTGGACCGATGGTTGCACGGGCTGCGCTGGCTGCAAATGCACGGTTGGCTGAGGAAGGGCAGCTTGCGTCGGATGCAAGAAAGTCTGTTCCACTGCCACGGCTGGTGTAGGCTGCTCTACAACGCCGTGGGCGTGTTGAGGCAAAACGTGGAGATGGGGTTGTGGTCGCTCAAGGAAGACGGGACCCGGCGCTGGTGCTACTGATGGAGCTAGTGGCAATACGGATTGATGATAGTTTACCAACGGGTATCTAGGATAAGTGGCAAAATAGGAAGTCTGCACTGCGTTGCCAGGCCGTAATGCATATGAGAATTGTGGGGCGTAAGGGTACAATGGAGCTGCGACTGGTGCGGGTTGGATGGGGACAGGTGCTGGCAGGACTGGCTTTAAGTGTACGTGACTTTGTGGCAGGATAAATTGGGGAGATGCAGGAAGGATTGGAGTGACCGGTGCAGGGGCAGGAACTGGTTGCGCTACTGTGACTGAGGGTTGAGGGATCGGGGTGAGAGAAGAGATTGACGGGACTGCATGAGCTGGTATAATTGGCAGTACGGGCCTCGGTGCAACATGGTGATGGTGATGATGGAAGTGCTGGTCCGGCTTCGGAATCAATTTGGTGTGATGATGCGGGAACCGAAGACCGTAGTGTGGATGTGGCACTGGTACCTTATGGCCTACTTGGACAGGGTAGCGCGGGATCAGCGGATGGTGGAGAGGCACCTTCACAGCAGTCACAGAAGCAGTAGGGGGGTAGGCTACCACGATGGGTTTCACTATTGAATGGGTAACATGAGGGATGTCATGACCGTATTTGTAAGGTGGCGCGGAGGAGAAGACGCCCCGTTTGTGATGCTTGATCTTCCCAGCCAGTCGTCCGAGGAGCTTCGTCTTCGCGTGGAGGTCTCCTGCCACCACGCAGACGCATGCGCACAACACCGCGATCTGAAATACACCACGAAATTTCATTGTCACTGCCACTTCACTAATACACTGCATTCCTTAGATACTCACTACTGTGAACCTCATTGCGGCCGGTCGGCGCGAGTTCTATTCTTCAACGAAGTACCGCGGTTCCTTGCTACCCATACTTATAACTTAAACGTAACCGCATTAGTATGTAGCCTGTGTCCCGTTTTCACTTGGGGCAGCCGGACGCAGCCTGGTCGTCCTTGTCCGATGGTTGGTCCATTCCTACCATCTAAATTCTTCTTCCGAAAATCCTGTCACTCGAAACTCAGCTCTAACTGAATGGGGAACTGTTCAGTTTGCGAGTGAAGATGGCAAGTCTAAAACGTGCTCGGTGCTGGCTGCCGTCATTCTTGTAACACGCGTGCGTGCGCGCATACCAATCGATCAAGAAACGTAATCGGAGAAAATTGTATCGCAACAGGTCCGGACTTAAGAACAAACTTTTTTTTAGCAAACTTACGTCGCGAGGTGATATAAAAATAAGGCATTTATAGACAATTGATGAGGTAGGTATCTATTTGGTACAAATTGTGTTAGTATAATTTTTTTAATTACATTTATTACTAACTTGAACTGTTATAAAATCAAAAGAAGGCCTTTTGGCAGTAGCCGCCGCCGCTCCTATTATGAACGGCTATGGATTAGCCCGTAATAAATATGTCGAGTTAAACTCGATTTAAAACGTGAGTAACTCGTATTTTTTAATATACTTAAGTCAAAATATGCAACTTCCTACCAACAACTTTTTTGGAAATTTGTGTAAAATCAAAGTGCCATTTCAATAGGCTTAACACGATAATTATAATTGACATAAACCTATGAGCGTCTGATTCTTGCATCTTACCCCTAATTTGGAAGAACAATCAGTGAGACATTTTAATTGTTTTAAATTTTAACTAATCTATTAGTTAAAACTGGCATAAAAACGTACAAAAAAGCAGCCTCAGATTCCGTCCCGCGACAGGACATCGCAGGCCGCTCACGTCCGCGGTTACCAAATAATACGGGAATCACTTTCCTCGCTCTCACTGTCGCCCGCCCAAACTGCTGTGGTAATACGCCATTAGCTTAGCCTTCTACGGAATACACTGTTACGCGAGATGAAGACAGCTTTGGACTACTTTTGGACATGTAATTTATTTGCAAAAAGTGCGTTTGGTACCTGCTTTTCATTTCCAAACTAAAAGTTGCTAATTTCATTTCAGAACGAAAGTCGCAAATGTCAGTTTGACTTTGACACATTTCGCGCAAAATTTCACCCGACCGATGTTTCTTTTCTTCGCTGATTGATAGTCATTTGTTTACTTGAATGTGAAATAATGAATGAGTACAGCAATGAAAATGTTTGTAGGATATGCTTTCAAAAACAGGACACGATATTCTCGTTATTTCGGAAGAGGAAAGGCTCGTCTCCTTACGATAAACTCGTGAATTACACTAAACTTAAAATCCACGTAGACGACGGCGGTCCATATTCAATTTGTTTACAATGCCTGACAGATCTAGATAGAACGGTGAATTTTTTAAACAGATGCGAAAAATCTAACCAGATACTGGCCAGTAGATACCACCGTATCGCCGATAAAAAAGAAAATTCAAATTTGGAATGCGATGGAATAAGTGACAGTGTGGCGGTATTTTCTCAAGAAGATAGCGCTGATTATAATGCTATACCATTTCAGAGTAGTTTGGACAGTTTTGATAGTCAAAACAACATAATATTATTGACTGAGTCGCAGCAATGTCCTGAGTGCGGTTCCAAACGGCGCTGCAAGCACTGGGTGCCTCCGACTACGTTTACCTGCCAGTATTGTGGAAAAGTTTTCAATAGGAAGTTTAATTTTACCTTGCATCTGTAAGTATTGAAATCACTAATTTGATGTTTTTATCAAAATAGTTTGTCTGCAAAAATAGCCTTAGATTGAATGTGGCATTAGATCAGATGTGTGATTAACTATTGGAGTAGATTAAAGACAGTTTTGAAAATACTCCTAAAAACTTAAATGTTAGCATATTTCGATGTATTTTAATCTAGAAAAAAAACAAAAAAAACTATATTATTATTTTGTTTATTTATAGTTCCATACTTCAGTACAAACTTTTCAATAGCAATTGCCTACTTAGTTAATTATAATGAGATGCTATTTCACTAAGTAGGAATCTAAATCTAGACAAGTTATTGGAAATGAAATCTACCAGACTAATAAACATTGACTGTCAATGTTCTATTAGCAGTCGCAGTGTTCCTTTGGATTACTCATCACTAGTTCACTGTTCTGTAACAGTGCTGCTCTGTAGCTGCAGAGAGCGGAAACTTCATATTCAATGTATGAATGTAAGACCCTGTTTATAGAGTGCCATCTAGTGAATTTCATATTTCAGCACTCTGACACGGTGACACCTGTGTCAGTCTTTATAATTACTATTCTCGGATAATAAGATTGGTTTCTGTTTTTTCTAACAATTAGTTGATAACTTATTCAGTAAATACATTCAATTATTGCGGGTGTCATATATGTGTAAAGCATGCTGAATGCTTACTGTGATGATGATGATGATACATACATACATCACACCTGTATACTCAAATGGGAAAGGCAGAGGATATGACACATTACGTAGACAAAACTGACCACAAGGACATAATTATACGAATCCCGAAGGTTAACTGGCAGAGATCCCCTCGGGGATAAGTTCGCCTTTGTCCATAAAACTGTTATCCTGTATTTTGTTTTATATATTTGTTTTATGTACAATAAAGAGTCATACAATACAATACAATACAATAATTATTATGTTGTTAGCATTGGTGCAAGTAGAGAAGTAATGTAGTTTTGCTGTGCTATTTACCTATGTTCTTAAGTTTTTTTAATACCTACTTAACAAGTTTTCTTAACAAGTAGTGTTCTTAAAAAAAATTCCTGCCCAGATTGTGGCATTTTTTTCTTGGCAATTGTGCAATCATTTTCCTGGCTGGTAGACTCAACCAAAAGACGTGCTAAAGAGCCTGTTACTATGAAGTAACAAGCAAGCAAGTGAAGCAAGTATGAACTTGCATTATATATTTTTTACTTAACATGTGTGGTGCCAGGCTAGAATAGCACCTCCACCTTTATTCCCGTGGGTGTTGTATGAGTCGACTCTGGGAAAGGGTTAGTGTATTGTGGGCGATGGGCTGGCAGCCTGTCACTGCAATATCACGTTTAACCTTCTGGTTACCCTGAAATCGCTAAATGTGGCACTGGATTTTTGAATTCATGTGCTCTGCCTACCCCTCTTTGGAATACAGGCATGAGAATATGTATGTTTGGATTTAACATTGTAGCAAGCGGCACCTGGGCGCCGCGCCGAGCTGGCGGCGCGGGCGGGCCGGGCCGCGGCGCGCCTGCCCGGCGCCCGGCTGCCGCAAGACGTTCACCACTTCCACCAACCTTGCTACGCACTACAGGACTCATAGCGGTCAGTTTGCACGTTAAAGGAAGAACCTTAGGGAGTTGTACGGTCAGCCAAGAAAGTGATCTACCACTTTTGACAAATGTTTCTATGAGATCAATGACACGCGACGTGATGTAAATACAATAATGATAAGGGAGCTATTGTCACCGTCATAAAATTATGGCAAGGGGTAATCAAACTTCTTGTTTTATGTTTATGAGGTTCAAAAGAACATCAATCTTATGGGGTTAGTTAGACCAATTTCTTGGCCGATTATACTAGTGTGGGGACTACTTTCGGGCTGAGCAACTTTCTGAAGTTCAGACTTCGGTTAAACTATGAGAAGTATGAGTAGTGTTAGGAGTATGAGAGCTTCAATCAACTTTTTTAAGTACCTACATAGTACCAATTCGGGCGTCTCTTAACTTTCTTTATTAATATCAACTTTGGTCAACTTTCATAAGTATATCTGATGTCTTTCCAGAGTAAAGTATTTTTAAATTAAATCAAAGATACATATGATCAGATAACTTAATTTATATTTTATTAAGTACATAGCATAACAATGTTTTTTTTAGGGTTCCGTACCCAAAGGGTAAAAACGGGACCCTATTACTGAGACTTCGCTGTCTGTCCGTCTGTCCGTCCGTCCGTCCGTCTGTCTGTCACCAGGCTGTATCTCACGAACCATGAGAGCTAGAGAGTTAAAATTTTCACAAATGATGTATTTCTGTTGCCGCTATAACAACAAATACTAAAATTAAAATAATTATAATAATTAAGGGGGGCTCCCATACAAAAAACGTGTTTTTTTTTGCTATTTTGGATCTATTTAAATAACTGTAACAGGTAAATACTTGAAATGCTCACAGAATATTTAATTAAATATTTTCTTTAAATGGAAATAATTAAAACAAAATAAAATTAGTATTTAAGGGGGGCTCCCATACAAAAAACGTGTTTTTTTATTATTTTGGATCTATTTAAATAACTGTAACAGGTAAATACTTGAAATGCTCACAGAATATTTAATTAATTATTTACTTAAAAAGGAAATAATTAAAATAAAATAAAATTAGTATTTAAGGGGGGCTCCCATACAAAAAACCCATATTTTTCCAGTTTGTTTTTTTGCTGTTTTGGGTCTATTTAAATAATTGTAACAGCTAAATACTTGAAATGCTCACAGAATGTTTAATTAAATATTTACTTTAAAAATAAATAATTGAATAAAAATAAAATTAATATTAGCCCCTCTCATACAAAAATTCTGAATTTTTGCAGTTTTTGGTACGGAACCCTTCGTGCGCGAGTCCGACTCGCACTTGGCAGGTTTATTTAAACATAATGTTGTTAACATTGAGCTATGTCATGCTCAATAGCTCAAGCTCAATTTTGTTGGCAGGCGAGAGGCCGCACGATTGCACAGAGTGCGGCAAAACATTCACATGCAAGAACACTCTCAATGACCACATGAGAATCCACACAGGTTTGTACACAATTTCTAGCTAGCTAATACACCTACAACAATTGATCAAGAGTTCTGACCACTCTAGGCTTATTGTAAAATAGACATAAAAAGTACTAATACGACATAGTATTGTAGCACCCCAGCGCCACATTCGTCGAATAGCCGAACTAAACGATAGTTAACGCTAACGAAGTTTCGATGATCAGTTGCATAAATACAACTTCCAACTTCATCTCTGAGGACTTCGATCACGAGGCATAATATCTGCCTGGAGAGAGATCTCTCTATTGGAGACTCTCCTAGTCTCTCACGCCCTACGCTGCAGCCTAAATCAGCCTAAGGGTTATCCAGGCCCTGAGCACCTATCAAGCAGTGTTTTAATTACCGCCTTCAAGCTATAAATAGTAAGTAGATTTTAATATCGCAATTCATGTGTTTACATTTTTCGCCTATATGATTGCCAACGTCCATACCACGTTGAATACACCGGTTCTCGTCCGATCACCGAAGTTAAGCAACGTCGGGCGCGGTCAGTACTTGGATGGGTGACCGCCTGGGAACACCGCGTGCCGTTGGCTTTTTGCCTCCTTGACTATTTTGAAATTTTCTTTTTAATTAGGTACTTTATAACGTTAGTCTCACATTAATTTATGTTTATGAATTAATTGCATTTTTTTTTAATTTATTTTTTAGTTTCTTAAACCCGGACTTTTAAAACAAATTTAGTGACTGATATGATTTTACATTTCTAATCATAATATTGATTAATAAATTACTGTCTAAATTTTTTGTTGACTGTGTTAATATCGATATACGTACGTAACCAGTAAGTATGTTAATTATTGTGAATACCATAAAAACAAAGCGGCAAACTTACTAAACTTACTCCCCTCCTAACATTATTCTCATAGCAAATTCCCTCAACATACTTAGCATTTTCCATCAGGCGTCAAACTTAACGTATGCCGCGTATGCAACAAATGATACACAATCAACAAGTTGTCCCAAATTGTCTTCGCATAATGCTGTCCTACACCACGACACGGCCGTTCGCATGCCCCACGCATGGGGGCACCCAGGCATTCATGTCGTGGCGACAAAAGTTTTGAAAGCGGCTTAGATTTAAATAGTCAACTATTTGTATTACCATCCAATTCTAATTTACTTTTAAGTCAATCTGATGATTGGAGATAAATTGACTATCAAGATTTTATACTTAATTAAAACTTACAAAACTTCTAACATTCTTCACACAGTCAATTTCAACTAACCAATTTCCACCAGGCGTCAAACCCTACATATGCCCGGTATGCGGCAAACGGTTCACAACCAACAAGCTGTCCTCGCATATGCTGTCCCACACGACGGCGCGGCCGTTCGCATGCCCCGCGCATGGGTGCACCCGAGCGTTCAAGTCGCGTCGGGCGTTAACGCTGCATGCGGCGACCCATGCGGCCGAGCGGAGGAGCCATGCATGCGCTGCATGCGGCCTGCGGTATAGCCATAAGCAGTCGCTGAATAAGCATATGAAGAAGCAGCATGGAGAGGTAAGAACGTCAATTCATATTGCTTTAGTTATTGCTGTAATGCTATGTAATTTTTTAAATAAATAAATAAAGTGTGGCGCCGGGTTAGAATAGCGCCTCCCCCTTTCTTCCCGTGGGTGTCGTAAGAGTCAACTCTGGGAAAGGGTTAGTGTGATGTGGGCGATGGGCCAGCAACCTGTCACTGTTAACATTTCACCAAATTTCAATATTTAACATGTGATATACCTTTGGCGATGGTTAATTATTTGATAAACCAAAAAATACGTAGGTACGTGTCTCATATTTTTCCATAATCTGACTAAAAGATTAATTAAAATTACATATTTTTAACCCTGTCATCATTTCTTGTTATGACCGAGAAAAGAGAAAAAAAAGACAAGTTCACTTCATTTGCTAATTATAATTATCTTCACATTTCATGTCTCAGCGTCCATATCTATAGGAATAGACCTATTAGTGCATTGATCGACATTCCTCTCCATTGTTGCAGAAAACAAACGCCCCCGATGACATCCGACTCACAAACCAAACCGACCAATGACCGGACAGTATGCAAATGAGCCAAAGATAGAAATTGTATTATTTATGCATGAGTGCGCTCGCCCAAGCAAATATGAAACTAGCTTACGTGACCGGCCGTGGTCGGAAATTGGCGGCCAAGGTCGATGAAACTGGTTTACGAATAGATTAAGGTGTGAAGTGTGATTTCGTGGTTTTATTTCCCTAATTTGTAATAAAATTGTTATTTATTTCATTGTTGAAAAATAAAAGTATATATACCTATTATGATATGGATGTAGATAAAAGAGGTTTACTTCTTTTACTATTAAGAACACGGAATAGAAAATACTAGTTTTTTCTGTTCTGTGATTAAGAACAAGTACGACCTACTTAAGTTTTCACCCTGAACTCACATGTTTAATCAAATCTCACGTGCAGTCAAGTCAAGAGAGCTTGCGAATAATCTACACGAACCGTGTCCAAAAATTACAGTGATCTTACGATTTTCATCCATTTCGGTGTAGCATAGTAGTCTATTAGTAGATGTAAACAATCAAATATTTTTTAAGGAGATTAGGTATTTATTTATTAAGTCGTTTTGGCAAATCCAGCTAGACTAGGACATACGGATGCTTTTAAATTTTCGAAAATTTACAACGCTAGAGTAACGAAGATGATTTTACGTAGGCATAGCAAAGTACTTAAGTATAAGCCTATCTCACACAAGGATGTCAACTACATATGTCAACTAATGTCAAGTCAACGGAACAAGAACACACGGCGCGTGTTTACGAGAATTTTGCACTTGACTGTTCAAAAGAAACAAATTGTGTAAATAGTAATTTTTTTTCTACCTACTTATAAAAATGAAACAAAATTATTGTTTCTTGATTTGATGTTATTTTTATTGTATTTTTATAGCTACATAGCATTTCTATTTTTTTTCTTGTCTATTATAAAAATTAAGACGCCTAAATACGTGAAACGGTGAACACGAATCGGAAATCAAACTCTTTTTAACCGACTTCAAAAAAAGGAGGTATTCAATTCGGCTGTTTTT
>BHDV01072064.1:309972-340720 GCA_005406045.1 Adoxophyes honmai | reverse complement strand
ACCAAGATGACATTAGTACTCTATAGGTTCTATCCTCAATGGTGCCAGCGTAGCATTATGACCTCAAAACATCCATATAACATTTTACATATATTGCTTACATTCCCAAAAAGAGTAGGCAGAGCACTCGAAACGTACTACGACTTCAACAATAGATCCCTGTCTAAGTTATTCATTCAAACAGAAACATTACTGATTGAGAACATAGATCACACGCTCTACGTAGCGTAGCGTTTAGTTTAGAGAATAAATGGCTCCGCGTTGAAATATCGAGTTATATAGACTAGAAATATGTAAGCGAGCAACAAAACGCACTTTATCAGGTGGCAGCCGCTTTATCCCCGCTAATGACCAACCCCTCTCGAGTAATAAAAGTCCGTGAAAAACGACCGAATGCTCTTGGTACTTGCGGTTCAGGGAATTAAGTAGAGCGACTTAAATATAATACATCAAATATTTAAAGGTCTCTAGTAACTTACGTACATACTTTCACAATGGTGTAGGCCAGCCATTCTCAAAGTATGTTCCGCGGAACCCCAGGGTTCCGTGATACTCCTGTAGGGGTTCCGCAAGAATTAAAAAAAACACCACTCTTTGGTTGAACGTTTTGACGCAGCGTAAACACGGACGGGCGGATGAATAAAGATACACTCGAAAACTTGTTTTTTTGCGGGGTTCCGTCAAGTTTTTCGCTTTCGAAAAGGGTTCCGTCGCCAAAAAAGTTTGAGAATCACTGGTGTAGGCAGAGCACACAGAGCGTGATTTAGACAAAACCATGACTATTTTCGATTTCATAAGCATTTCTAGCGCAATTCTAGGTTTAAGAACAGATGGAAGTGGAATAGTAGTGACAGGTTTCTAGCCTGTCACCTAAAGCATGCCTAAAGCTATTTCCTTAGTCGCCTCTTACAACATACACACAAGAAATGGAGAATAATTTAACTATAGTAATTTTGATTTTAGCAAACGTATTTATTTGATTTTAAGTATTTAGCATAAAAAAACACTAGAGGAAGAGACAAGTCAAGCGGATGAAGAATTTACGTTCATAAGTTAATAGATCAGCAAAAATATGGTTGTTTTATAAATGGATGACTTTTACTTTCCATTACTTAATACAAAGTCGGTTGTACGATTTGTACATATTAGCGTAAATCGCTCATAAAGTTGCCTAGCTGGTCGGATACTGTAAACCTATTTAAAATCTGTGTTAACGCAATATTCGAAATAAAGTAGTTTAGTTCTTCAAAAAAGTGGTAAGTAGGTATACTTAGCAAACACATCGTATTCCAATTGATTAATTAATGTAATGTAATTAGGTACGTAATTAGTCCTAAGTTATATACCAGTAGTATAGTTATGTACCAATTAAGTATTATTAAAAGTATTTCTAAAGGTATCGAAGAATCGAGTAGAGCGCTGATTTACTTAAATAAGACGCTTAACGAAAATAATTATAATAAAAAATACTTTCAGACTGGGTGCCAAGCGAAAGTACCAAGGATATTCCAATATAGTCTATGCTCAGCGGAGCGCGGCTGAGAATTAGCGGTGGCGGGAAAGAAAAATGATTGTGACAGTCCGGCGAGCACCACTAATGGAGTCTGCGTCTGCGAAATATTCTCACTTAGCGGTCCGCAAGTGTAAACGCGCCTTTACCGACTTCAGAAGCTTCGCTTTGCCCGATAAGCAATTTGTTTATAGTGTGTTACTGCCAATAAACGAATAAGTATTTTATTGGCACTGAATCGGCATAATGTGTTTGAGCGGCGGCCAAAACGAGAGCCGCGGCAATATGCAAGCACAAATCTACCATTTTAACGGTGTGTCTGCATGAGCAGCAATAATCCGCAACATAAAGCAGGCACATATGAAACACAACACTAATAGCTAGATTTAAGCGCTAAGTAATCCCAATGTCGGAACGATCAGATAGCGCGGTAATAGAAGCGTCGCGACTGATGTATCTATCTACACAATCTAAATCGTGATTGTAATACGCCGAGGGTAATTCGAGGCAAGTTGAAAAGCTCACAGCAATAACAGAACTCCACCCCTGCGATACAATACAACACTCCCCTCACAAATTAAGTGTAAAACAAACCTAATGAAATTTAAATATCTCTTCGGCGACGCAATAACTGCACAAATAAAATCATGTCGCGGGGGAGAGTAATCGCTTCCATTGTGTACACATTGTACCAAATTATTCCGCCCGGGGGCTTTACAACCTTGTCTCAGTAATATATTACTCATCTCTCCCACAGAATTCTCTAGTTTGCAGAGCTGCCGGCGTGTGACAAGGTAACAAGGGTTGGGAATAACATAAGAAGGGGCGGGGATGCTCTTCAGACAGTAATAGGCTCTAGGGGTGATACACAAACCTCTCATTGTTGGCTTGTTAGCGGATTATTCGGAGTAACGCATTTAGCGGCGTAGGTATGTGGAGAGGAAATCTACTTGCGGCTGTACTTGTTATTAGCTTTGCTTTGGTTGGGGTGCCGACTCTTGAAGGCACTGCTGCACTTAATCGTATACCACATGCGGATAGGTTAGGTAACTACAACTTCGTTCTCGCTACCCGCCCGCCAATACCATTTACCAACGATTTCTAAGGAAGAATTTACTTCCTCAAGTGACCGCTAGCGGCGCTGTAAAATTCTCTATACGCCATTACTAGCGATTATGGCCACTGTATACTTACTTATGGTAATGTACTGTCCATTCTGTAAACGCACTCTACATAACCAGGAAACATTATTATTCTAACAGATTGAGTCGAGTGGTATCCAAACGAGTCTCTTAAAAATACGTTGCCGCCCCTCAAAGGGAAGGATACTAATTTTCTTTTCAAGTTTAAAAGAAGCTTCCTTTCAAGAAGTGGAAAAAAGTTACAATCGAAAAGGAAATTTGCGTTTTAAATCCTCTAATGAAGCCGAGAAGTTTGTAATGGAGGGGCGAAAGGCTGCAGGCAAATTGAGGAAAAAACTTGAGCCTTATCTGCATAAATACGAGTCGGAAGTACCTAAGGCACCTCCCGCGAGCATCGCAGCCAGCCAGTCGAACCGAAGTAATAAAACTTTAAACTTTAAAAACGCTCGAATGGAATTACCAAGTCAGCATTGGACACGAATTTTTAAGTGCCTTTTGGAAATGAAAAACGGTTTTGAAATTCAAATTGCAATTAAAAACGGTATGCAGGAGATGTTTAAAGATATTCGATACTTAGTAGGTATCTGTGAAGAATTTTGCACCAAAAATGATTCCACAGAGCAAGATTAATTACTTTCTAATTTTATTATGTGTTGGCACGACCGTTTCAGCGTCAAACTGTTAAACTGAGCATGATTCAGACTTATGAAAGAGGTGCTGAAGTGCAGATTTTATCATTCGTTCGCAAAATTTGTAAGATGTGAGCTTGATGTGATGAGTGACGATGATGAGATGATGACTCAACAATTGTTACACACTCTATGACGTCATACGTGTTTTATAAAAAAGAACCAAGTGGCTGAAAGGTCTAGATTTTAGTATACTGTGCGTACTGAGATTATAAAGTCACGTAAAGTATCTACCCCTTTTAGGTTCATAAGCGTGAGTGTATGTAGGTACGTATGTAACATGTTTAAATCCAAAAGGACAAATAGTGATTTCTACACTTCAGCTGAAACCTTTTCCAAAACTGCGGTTGTGTAATTTTTCATCCTCTTTACAGACTTTACCTGGCCTATTTCCTATGCAATGGTTTCCTGATCTAGGGAACTCTGCGTCCCTAAGCTTTTTGTAGCACTAGAACTATCTTTCTTTGGTTTGTATCTTGATTCGCTGTCAGCAGTTATTTTGCATAATTTTAATGTACTTACCTACGTATATCTTTTCAAATCTTGAGTAGATGTTTAGAGGGGCAAGTGCAAGGTACACCTTGCGCATACACCTCTATACATAGAACGGTAGTACGATCGGCTATGTTGTAGGCAGAATGTTAGCCGGTAAAGATTTCGGGATGGTCTGAAGGGGTGACAAGCCTGGACAAAGTCAAAAGCGACAGTACAGCCGTGGGAGTCTTACGGTTGCCCACAACCAAAGTACGTCCCCTGATGAAAAGACGAAGAACATGTAACAAACCGCCCGATCAAACCAGGTTATACTGGGGCCGCAAAATTAAAAGAACCGGGAATTGGGAACGTGTAAAAAGGAAGTCTTTGGTCTCATACTAAGTTAGTATTTTTGGCTTTTTTTTATTTAAAAATTGATCACAATCTTTGTTGGAAAGAGCACCAAGTTGGAGTGTTGAATAAGTAACGTATGATATTAAATAATAAATAGGTAGACTATCATCCATCATGTTAAAAGAAGCGACCAACATCGAATGAACCTGAATAAGAAATGACAAACAACAATATTCACTGAATAGACAAAGACAATGGCGACCCTAGCGCCACCTATCGTCCAGTAATAGAACTTCTTCCACAAACGTTATCAACTGTCAAAGTCTTCTACATAGCGCTAACGAAGTTTCGGAGATCGGTTGTATAAATACAGCTACAAGCTTTCTTTTTGCGGACTTCGATCCCCAGGTAAAACATTTGCCTGGAGAGAGAACTCTATTGGAGTCTTTTCCACAACTAGGTACCAACGAAAGTTGCAAATGAAGGATGACTGACGAAACCTGAACGAGACCAAATTAATAAGAAAACTAAGACGACGATACCGTACAAAGCGTTTTTTTTTACTTTCTGTAACAAACACAAATCTAAACGATATAGGTGTAACGATACCTACGTTGAGAGGTCTATTACAGGGAATCTATCCTCAAATGTATCTAAGAATACGAGCGTGATAGACGTAGGTAAGTTTGCTGATTGCGGTGGCACTGCATGCCACACTGCAGCACTGGCTGCCTGTCAACTGTTTCAGCAAACAGCCTGATCATTTTATCTTTCAATTATTGGAACTGATTTCATTAGTACCTATTAAATACAAGAAACACAAGAGCATTGTTGTATAAAAAGCATACCGAAAACTGCCAGTAAAGAAATTAGCATGAAGTCATGATGTTAATGAATCTTGATGTTATCTAATTGATATAACGACTAATTTTCAAAGGTTCAATGTGTCTAGTAATCAAATCAAATTGGCTATAGTGTTACATGTTTTGAAGTTCGTTTCTCTCTTTTGATACCCACAGCGACATCTAGTCGTCGGGCCCCGAACCGGTTGGCTGAGGGGTCGCGTCGTTTCGTACGGGAAGGAGTGGCATACGTCTTTACTTTACAAGCTTAGTATCTACTTCAGGGATGGCGAACCTTTAGTGATATACATGTAATTTTTAACCGACTTCAAAAAGGAGGAGGTTCTCAATTCGACCTAATTTTTTTTTTTTTTTGTGTGTATGTTACTCGATATCTCGAAAACCCGTGGACCGATTTTCAAAATTTTTTTTTTAATCGAAAGGGTATATAACTCGAAATTGGTCCCATTGGCACGAAACCAGGATCTGATGATGGGATCTTGGAGGAATCGAGGGAACTCTTCAAATTTTATATGGAAATGTACGGCGTTTTCGGTAATTTGTTGATGAAGTCAAGATTTTACATTCAGTAAACAGAATACTTTCAAAATATTGCTAACTAGCTGTGCCCGCGACTCCGTCCGCGTGGAATAGTGACAAATTTCCCCCGTTTTTCCTACATTTTCCACTGTTTCTTCGGTCCTATTGGTCGCAGCGTGATGTTATATAGCTTAAAGCCTTCCTTGATAAATGGTCTATCCAACACAAAAAATATTTTTCAATTCGCACCAGTAGTTCCTGAGATTAGCGCGTTCAAACAAACAAACAAACTCTTCAGCTTTATTATATTAGTACAGATTTGAAGTCGGTTTTTTTTGTTTAAAATTATTTATGAAACAAATAGTATTATAGCTACATAACGACATGCCAACAAAAAAATTAGCCTTAAGGCGAGGTATTCCAAGGGAGACGGAATTGAAGGTTGCAAGATCTAATGTTTTACATACTTTCTGCTAAATGACAGTCTTGAAAAAAATATATGTTATACGTAAAGATATTGCCTAAGGAACGTGCTAACTGGTTACACGATAGGACGTACTTTCCTCGATCGTATAAATTCTCGAACACAGGCAAAAATAAAAACTAAAACCCATTATTTGGTGTTTATTCTTTTTAATTTCTACATAATTTTTATATGGAAATATTTATCTTTAAGTACTACAGAGAATCTGCTAAATTATAGTTTTCAATCGATGTTGTTTATTTTTTAAATTCATATTTATTCTAAAACTTGACCGCGTGCCCAACGTATTGACAACCTGCCGCGTCGCCCGCTACCCCGCCTTCACCTTCTTTTGCGCGAGAGGGGCGCGGGGTACAAATCTAGTAGAACCTCGCCTTAAATCTAAATTACAAGGATTCGACTAGATAGATTCGTCGCGAAAGGATTCGGCGTGCCTGAACTATTTTACTGCGTGCCGAGATTGGCAATTGGCTGAAAATAAGTAACTTGTCAACTTGTGTAAATCAGATGACAATGCAATACTCTGATATTTAATAGAGTTTACGTGCCCTCCGCAGGTTCCGTCTCCGATGTAGGGCATTCTTAAACGGTTGGTCTAATGGACTTGAAATTTGGTGCACATAATCTAGGATGGATGACAGTGAAGTACAGTTGGCAAAAAGTACAGTCGGCAAAAAATCTTCTATCGAAAATGAATTATTTGATGAATACTTTATTAATGCTTACTATAAAGACTGGCTTTAGGAAAACTAGCCAGGCGTAGGCGTAAGAGAAAACACACGCTTTTTCTCTCAACCTAGTTCAAATCTGTAGTTAGATTTAGTTACCAGCGAGAACAAAATCATAGGTACACTTATTAAGTCTACTTAAATCACCTCGGGAGTAGGTTTTCAAAAAAAAATACGTAAAATTATGCGGGGCTACACACAAATATAAATCTGTGCAGACCGGTTTGCGAAGTTTTATCGATCGTGTTTGTATGAGAAATCGTTACAATTTCATACATATAACACAAAAAAATCAATTAACTTTTTTTAAAAGAACTCTCATTATCCTTACGATGACGCGTAAAAAACATTGCTAAATATCGTTTAGGTTCACTTGGTCCACATTCCCATTTCGTTCACATTCCTACTTCGTCCAAAATCCCACTTCGTCCGCAATCAATTCCCAATTTGACCACTTCCCATTTTGTCAGCATTCCCATGTCGTCCACTTCCCGTTTTGTCAAGATTCCTATTTCGTCCATATTCCTACTTCGTCCACCATCCCATTTCGTCCGCATCCAATTCGTCTGCATTCTCATTTGGTCCACATACCCAGTTCGTCCGCATTCCCATTTCGTTCACATTTCCAAGACACCCACAGCCACAACATAAAAAAATTCAATGGAATTGATTTTTTCTAAAAGTTTGCTCTATGAACATACTAAAATGTTCTCGAGGGTAGAGGTGAGCGAAAACCGCATTGGCTAGAAATGTTGACGAAATGGGAATGTTGACGAAATGGGAATGTTGACGAAATGGGGATGTTGACGAAATTGGAATATGGACGAAATGAGAATGTTGACAAAGTGGGAATATGGACGAAATGGGAATGTTGACGAAGTGGGAATGTGGACGAAGTGGGAAGAGGACGAAGTGGGAATATGGACGAAATGGCAATGTTGACTAAGTGGAATTTTGGGCGAAGTAGGAATATGAACGAAATGGGAATGTGGACGAAGTGAACCTAAACGCTAAATATGTCATGTTAAGTCACGCCACTTTTCTTTCGTATCGAAAGTTTCTGCACTTTATATCAACCATTTTGACATCGTAGCCGCTGAAAGATGACAGACAGCTGATGCTGTTTTTAACCCCCGAGTTGGGGCTCGTTGGGGTTTTATTTTTATTTTTAATTAATGTTGGTTATTTAACCACGAATCTGTTAAGACCAACCCGGCGAAACAGACTGCCTGTTAGTTTCTGACTCTTCTATCACCAATGATTGTACTTTTTCCAGCATTTATGGTGCAGTGCTAGGATTGTCAGAAGTGGCCAACATGAAAGTGTTTCATTTTCAATGAGAGCGTAATATTTAATTATGTTATAGACGTCGACAACCTTAAGTCGCTGTTGGGAGTCATTTGTCGTCATCGAACCAAGAATGCTGGGAAAAGTACGAACATTGTCAATAACGCAGGAAACTCAACTCGCACAGTACAGTTCGAGCGATGCGATGTAAGGTTCATCCATGGCGATTAACACACTGCCTCGGGTCACGCAGCATGTTGCGTGTTGCCGCACCAACGCGCGTACTTGCAGGAGTGTAGATCCATAGCTGGGCATCAACTCGTTAATCCGTTAATCGTTAATTAACGAAGTTAACATTTTGACTGACGGATTTACTTTTAAGTTAACTTAAAAGGTTAACGGACTCATTAACTTCCGTTAACATCCAGAAGTCCGTTAATCGCTAATCCAATTGCCTAGAATTCACCCCATGGCATCGCGGCGCGGTGACAAAAACAGGTTCAGACAGGTACGAAACGACAAGTGCCGAGCGGGGCGTACCACGAGTGAAACGAAAACACTTTGCGAGTAAGAAAGCTGCGTATAGACATCTTCCAGAACCAGAACCAAAACCCAAGTTTACTAAATCAAATCAAATCAAATCAAAAATTATTTATTACGGATAACAAAGATCCAAAAATTCTTGTTTGTAAAACAATATTAAACTAAAAGACAGACTAAAGCAACAACAGCATAAAAAAAAATTTTTAACGGATTAAAGTTAACTTGCGTTAATTCTTCCGAAATGTAACGCTTTAACGTTTAACGAAGCTAACTTTCATAGTAACGGATTAACGATTAGCTAAGTTAACTGTTTGATTTACGGTGCCCAGCTATGTGTAGATCTGCATCATCGTGCGATTTTATTAGCTACTAGCTTTTGCCCGCTGCTTCGCTCGCGTTAAATTCAGGGTGACACCGAAGAGATCTCGCAATTATTTTAATACGCTGCTGTAGTGTAGTATGTCTTTCCATTGGCGTATAGAATGAAAAGATTCTGTGTCCAATACACGCGAATATGCCACAAACAACAACTGTCCATGGGAAAAGCACGGCTTCTCTAGGTTCACCCCAGCCATCTTTAATGTTTAACCTCGCGCTTTATTAATGGTCATAGTGAAACTAAGCTCAAAAGGAAATTGGAGAAAATTATAAACTGGAACAGGAGACACCAGAAGATCTGTGGGAATTATTGATATTCGTGGAATGATTACATTTTCACCTTTTCTTACGACGGTAAAGATAGCTAGGCGCTAAAGATACTTACCTATTGCGGCCAAGCTGTGTGACATGAAGCCTCGTCAATAATCTCGGTGCATCCGAATTTTGCATAAACATTACTGGGACACACTGGGACGCCTAGTTGTAATTGAAGCTTGTGTGGGTTACACGTGACATTTCAAGCAAGCGAAATTAGAAACTCTGCCAACGGAATCTGCATCTGCTGCGTTCTGTATCCATAACTGTGTTGTATCTCTTGGTACTTTACCTAACTACCACGGGTAAACATGCCGTGATGGAAAATACCTGTGTTAATCTCATGTTCGAAATCTCAACATTTTAGCTACCTCTAAGGACGGTGTTCACCAATCGGTTAAAGTTGAACGAATGGAAAATGTATTGAATTTTCATTTGTTAAAGATCGTTAAAAATACGTTAACCGGGAGTTTTTAGAACGTAAGAACGCTCTTAGTAATTTCATAAAACATAAACAGGGATATTTTACCAGACGTATTTATTTATGTTGATAAAATTAAAAAGAAATAAACTTAAAAGTAATTTCATTCATTTTTTTGACAAATTTCAATATTTCCATACTTATATTGGTAAAAAAACAATATATCAACTTCAGCATATATTCAGATATTTATAAAGATCTGCTGTACATACATTTAATTTAATAAGTAACCTAACTAAAAGGTACCAAATAGTACAAATTTGGTACTAAATAATACTGCAATATGAATTATAACCTATTATCAAATGCATTAGCAAATCCAAGTCTACTAAAAAGCGAGTGAAATCCAAATGAGCAACAGAACTTATGTATCAGCTGTTGTTACAGCCAAGCAGCATAGGAAGCGATTATCATGGCTGAAAAATACCAGCAACTTATTGATCCATATGACTTTATCACTCAGAGACGTAGATTATTACGCTGGCGTGCCGTGAACCCAACTGAATGTGAGCTATTGTATACAGCAACCTCATGGTCCTCATGATGCAGCAGACGGTCGCAGTTTCTATTATGCCACTTATTGCCGGGAGCTACTCAGTATTTCTTTATATACGACGTTATTCGTTTCCCCAGTGGACACCAGACCTGGTGACGCGCGAGCACGCCATGTAGTATTGCCCATGAGAGGAGCAGCTAGTGCGCAATTCTACGCCGGCGGCGCGGAGCGTATATCCCTGTGACTTGTTTATCATCATTGCAAAACACACGCTCACGGGAATCTGATGACGCTTAAACTGGCACCAAAAATTATTAGGGATCAGAGGGACGCGGGGTATGAAAACTGCCTCGCCGGCGTCGCAACCCGTTACAATTTCCGCCTCTATAAGGTTCCGCTGCAAACGCACTACCTTCAGGCGAGTGCCGTTACATAATTTTGGTAGCGTTCCCTCAGAAGCACAATCGCAACTCCAATTTTCAGAGTAAGACTGTGTGCAGGTAGCTCCGAGGCGCTCACAGAGTTCAAGAATTCTACTGGGTACTTCGTTGTAGTTCGAGGATGTAAGGCATTATTGATGGATAGGTACACCGCCTGTTCCCCTTCAATTTCCAGTAATGAGCACTCATGAACAACAGTTGCCTGGTCGTTTGTTGGGGTCAGTAAACTCGTTCAAACATCCAAAAATTCTCGTGGAGTTTTTCTCGCAGATCTTCATAAATCAAACAGATGAGTTCATCAATGGATGGCACAATTGGACGTAGTTTAGGGAAAAGGATCCAACCCACAAGTCACTCGTAATTAAAGTGACATAAGTCACATACATTTTTGACGCCTATAGATCATTTTACTTCGAAGGGTTATGCAAGTTGGATCCTTTCTGCTAAACTACGTCCAATTTTACAAAGAGACTCCGGCAGTCGAATTTACCCATTTGTTTCCTGTCCTTAAGCAAGCTGCAAGTATTTACTTCGTTGGCTGGAGTCAAAACTGGCAAGGTCTGGCGGAAATCACCGGAAAAGAGAAGTTTGATGCTACCCATAGTGCGAGCCGATCATCGTATGCCTCGCAGCATTCGGTCAACTGCTTCTACTGCCTTTTCTTGGGTCATTGTGTATTCTTCCCAAACGCTAAGACTTTAAGTACTTTAAGATCTTCGAATACTTTTGCTTTGTCATTATTTAAACACATCACATTGCTTCTTTGGCAAACTTGACAGATCTGTTGATATTCGTTACCCGGCGACCATGCGCATCAAACAGATAATAATTCTAAAAATCACCAAAACGTTTTCAGTTTTTGATTCTAAAGCCCCTTAAATAATTTTTTTGTAAATATCTTCCATCGATCTCTTCGACCTTTTCTTGGTTTATCATATGTATCTAGATTCTCATTTAAAAATGAACGTGGAATTATGCGTGGAACGGAAAATTCAGCAGTGTCCCTTGTCATTTGACAATTAAGTTTTTGACAGCTCCGTATCTTAGGGAATAAGGGCTAATTTATTAACAAATATGTAAGAAAATATCGCCGTAGTGACTTTAGTGCTGAAATAATATAAGCAAAAAAACGTGAGATGGGTTACATAATTTGAGTTTTTATAATATTCCTGTTTCTTTTTATAATATTAGCGTACCTATAAACCTTCCTCTGGGATCACTCTATCTACTGAAAAAAACCGCATTAAAATCCGTTGCGTAGTTTTAAAGATTGAAGCACACATACAGACGGACAGACGGCGACCGCGACTTTGTTTTATAATATGTAGTGATGTCCACACCAGTGGGCTTTCGCGTTCACCTTGCGTCTTCCTCTGACGCATGCCCGTTTAACCACTAACAACACCGCATGCCGCCAGCGCTTCTTCATTGAGAACGGATCTAGTTTCAGCGCATGCGCTATGGTTGCACGGGCATGCGTCAGAGGAAGACGCAAGGTGAACGTGAAAGCGCACTGGTGTGGACTTAGCTATTAGGCGAGTCAACACGCAAAAGCGTGGTGCGTGGCACTGCGTAATCGCCATATTTTGCGGCAAAACTGTCGATAGATTGAATAATAGAAGACGCCGCAAGTTGTAAACTCAGCAACAGAACGAATGGTTTGGTAAAAAATAACAGAACGGATACATAAAACATTTCATTTTTAATAAATAAAATTTCAATTGAATTAATTAATGAATTCATACGGTATTCACATCACGATATTACAAATTAAATTTCTGTTGCATACAATTTCTATAGCATATGAATTATAGAGAGATGGCATACTACGTTGAAAATATAACAAATACAAAGTGCAAATAGGTGGCATACATTTATAACAGCACAGAGAAATAGTTGTTTTAAAATGGTAGCTGAGGGTCAAACCCAACAACGTAATTAAAATATTCTCACGAACATTCATGCTTGGAGCGGATTGATTCGAAAGAATATTATAATATACTAGGAAATTGTCGCTAGAATAATTCACGTTAATTCGATTTTTTCATCAAATTAATATTTTCTACAGTAGTGACATATAACAGACCCAGTTCGCAATCAATCCAAAGAAGTACTACGACAAACCAAAAAGTTAGCGGCTATTTCACTGTAGGCGAATTTTACAGCAATATCACATTATTTGCTAGAATATTTAGTTACAAGTGAATACACAAGTCTATTGTCACTTTTACATTATCAGTTGAGTAGGCAGCTACGCCATTTATCAATTTATCTTTGTGTTTCAAACACCTTAATGTGCCATTTTGCCATATACACCACGTATTTTAAGTTATTTTAATACAACCGTCGTGTGGTTCACAGCGAAAATTTTGCGATAACCTCTGGCTGTAAACCTAATTTTATTTATATGTTATTGACACTTCGTTATACTGTCTGCTGTGCTGTGTGTAGTACTTATTATAAGGCACTATTATAACTATTGTGCTCTATGACCAAGCTTGTAGAGCACGTTTTTAGATTTTCGATTACAACAGTTATTTTATGATCAAAATCGTAAATAACCACACGATTAGAGAAATTGAATCAGTATTGGTATAATTTATGATAACATTATTTATTGATACTTACATAATCTTGTTTGTCGATTAATAACAGTAAATATTTCGAGTATGCCTTCATAATTTTTACGCCTCTACCAGTTAAATGTAATCGATAATCATCCGTTCTATTTACATTGTGACATTTGATCAAGTTAATAAAATTCTACGATTATAATAACAATGATTTTGTCACAACGAAGCACTAAAACTATGGGAACCATTGCATTAAGGGAATGCCAATTGTTAGAGCAAAAATAAACCAATAGATCCCATAACTTGAACATACAAACAACACATTCGACACTTTTCAAAACATGCCTTTCTATTCAAAATAAGATTTATGTTTCAAGTGCATAAAATTGTACCGTTCGGTACGATCTATTGCTGCGTGTGTACACTGTATAAATGAAAACCGAGAGATTACCTTTGAGCTGAGTGACTAACGGAGAACTCGCTAAAAACGCTTGAATCACTATCAACGCAAATGACGATGTATGTGGAGACACTTAGTTGCATGCAGAGCGGATTTACCGCCTGTTGGCAGTGTGCTTCTATCAATGATATTGCAAGTCAGTTATGTATGCCAAGGCGGCAGCTCTGCCAAAGGTTACACTTTGGGACGAGTGAGGAAAAAACATGCCACATGTAAAACAAATCTTATAGTTTATGACTACTGCGAACCGGGCAGACTGAGGGTTACCTTATGCGATATAGCTCTTACATCAGACACGGTTAAAATAACTTCGTACTATTCTTGAGTGTTGAAATAATCCGCCGCGAAGTTGTAAAGATGTTATTAAGGTTGTTATTGAAGCACGGCAGCGTTCGCGATGATAGAGGGCGAGTTTATGGTCTCGCCAAGACTCTCTAGCAGCTCCTTGCGGTAGTCGTCGAATCCACCGTCGACCTGAAAGGTAACGGTAAATGTTTTATTTATACGTACAATATGAAGGCATAAAGAAATAAGTTATGAGCCGGAACATGAACCTACGACCTTAGTAAACCGAACTAGGGATGTTGCTGATTTTTTGACATCCACTGATGGGGATGCGAATGCGGATGTAGGTAAAGGTACAGTCAGGGAAATTGGATGTTTAGCAGGTTGAGATACTTCTAAAATTGGCCTCATTCTCATTACTATTTCCAGCCAGTTGCATGACATAAATACTCAATATTGAACTTCATGGTGTAGTTTGTTCTATAATGCGAACAAATTATGAAGGCGGTCAACGTACTAAGCATTCAGATTCCCTGACTGTACTTAATAAGCACGAAATTGAAAATTTCGCTAGTAAGTTGTAAACAAATAAGGTCCACTCCTGAACTGAACATGTATAGGCGCAAAAACAGTAGACCTTGCTTGCTACCTAAACCGCGGTGGACTATACGAACCTCGTTGATGGTCTGATCCTCGATGACATAGAGCGCGCAGTCAGTCTCTCGGATGAGCCGTTCGTCGTGGGAGACGATGACTACACCGCCCTTGTAAGCGTTTATGGCTTCCGCCAACGCGTCTATACTCTCTATGTCCAAGTTGTTTGTGGGCTCGTCCTGTGTGAAAGATGGAAAGAATAAACAAAACGTTAAATTAGGAAAAAAAAATGTAATTCCTGCTGACGATTGAAAGCAGTCGATATAGTAGTCGGCAATAAACTTGGCAAGAATTTAAGTGGTGGGGGTAAGTTCGGGCATCGTTGTTGACAAGTAAAAGCATTACGCGAACTTACGCTCACCACTTAAAATCTTACAAAGATTCGACAGATTAGACAGACATACATTTAGACTTTGGGCATCACGGACTAGGCTCATAAAATAAGTATGAAGTGTAATACAAATTTTCGCATCCATAATGCAAGTAAATACAAGTATGTTCTTCTGGCATTGTAAGACACGAGATACCTACTAGTTGAGTTACTCACGAGATAGGCCGACCTGTAACTATCAATAAAAAAAAAATGATGAGACTTAACCCTTCCCTGCTAGCCAGTCTGGATACTTTCAAAAGGCCTTTGTAAGTTGTCCACACGTACCAGGATAACAACATCGGGCGTCATATTGGTAAACCCCGCGAGCGCGACCCTAGTCTTTTGCCCTCCGAGACAGCCAAATCTCAGTAATAGGGTCCCGTTTTTACCCTTGGATACATCCAAAAGGCCTTTGTAACTTGTCCGTACATACCAGGATAACAACATCGGGCGCCATATTGGTGAGCTCGGCGAGCGCGACCCTCGCCTTCTGCCCTCCGCTGAGGTCCTTCATCTTGATGGTATGCGCGTGGCTAGCCAGGCCGAAGGTCCCGAGCGCCTTCCGAGCCTTCTCGTACTGCAGCCCGAAGAGACGCTGCAGGTATTCGGCGGGGGTCTCTTCCGCTGTCAGGTGTTCGCCGGAATGCTGGTCGAAGCGGCCTATCCGCTGCAAAGAGAGATTAGAGATTACATACATACATCACGCCTGTATTCCCAAATGGGGTAGGCAGAGCACATGAAACGCTACACAGACAAAACCATGACTGTTTCACGTCTCTGGGCCACTTGTAGCATACTTTTTTAAGTTTCGAGTTGGCAGGTACAATAGTGACAAGTTGCTAGCCTGTCGCCTAGAATATACCTTAACTTATTTTCTAAGTCACCACTTATGATATTCACGGAAGAAATTTAGAGGTGTTATTCTAAATCGGACACCACACGAAACCTATTATTATACCTGAAACAAGATTACACCTAAAATATGAGGTCCGTTTTCGTTTTATTGAACTTTTTTATCGTATACACCGTGAGAACGAGTTATACGTCAGACTTTAGCTGTCGATTCTACTAGTTAGGAGTACAAAAAGTGGTGTTACATCATGTCATCGTAAAATTTCGTAACGTTTCGTGTGCTTTGCCATCCTGCACTCCCCACTAGCTATGTCCACACCAGTACGCTTTCACGTTCACCTTGCGTCTTCCTCTGACGCATGCCCGTGCAACCACCAACCACAACGCATGCCGCCAGCACGTCTTCATTTAGGACGGATCTAGTTTTAGCGCATGAGCTGTGATTGCACGGGCATGCGTCAGAGAAAGACGCAAGGTGAACGTGAAAGCGCACTGGTGTGGACGTAGTTATTTGGTAACATAGGCGTGCATCACAAATAAATTGGTTGGACTGTATACGAAAGGAACAAGGTTGGTGGTACATCATCTTACCAGCCTGTGGTTCCTGATGAGCTCGCCCCGCACGGGACTCAGCTCGCCAACCAGCAGCTTGAGGAAAGTGGACTTGCCCACTCCGTTGGGGCCGACGATGGCCACCCGCGAGTTCAGGTCTATGCCGAAGTCCACCTGTATGAACAGAGGCTTCTGCCCGGGGAAGTTGAAGTCCACGTCTGCGAACAAATACGATTTGTTATCACGTGCATGTATCCCTTGTTCCATGATAGTTGAAGTGAATGGTCACACACGCCACTACAAGAACAATTGATTGTGTGGAAGGTGAATGACTGAATGGAACGAGTGAATATCAAAATCATGGTGTCAGGACATGCTCTAGAGTGCATGCATGGATTAGCAAATACATAGGCTGTCGATATTTTCAATATATGTATTTAATAACCTAAGAATCAACCAAAAACATAAATTATCTGTCTTGTGGTTTTTTTCACTTACGATTTATAAAACAGTACTTTTCGGATCACCGAAATTTAAAAGTAAGGAGACAATATACAGCCTTATCGCTAATAAACGAAACACAAGTATAGTATAATATAATATAATTCATTCAGGATCACTGCTAAAAATAGGCTTACCCTTCGAACAATCACGCCAAGAGAAATTTACTAATACTGTACTCGTGGTGCTGAGCAGTATCTAATCTAAAGGACCTATCTTGTAGTTGCACTCACTGTGGAGCCCCAGTATGGGCGGCTGCAGCGGCGGCGGGTCCGGGAAGGAGAACTTGACCAGGTACTCCTTAGGCCTCTGGAGCAGAGTGACCGGCGCCGCGGCTTCCTCCTCCTCGCGCTGGGCTTTGCTCCTGTTCTTTTCCTGCTTTCGGGTCAGAGCGTCCTTCTGTTTCTTCTCCTGAAAGACGAAGCGTTGAGATTTGAACGTGTGTCACAAGCTTAGCACGGTAAGGCGCAACTTGAGTGACTATACCTGTCACTGTTTAACTAGAGATGTCCAACAGTGATAGGTAATAAAGTTTTTAACGTCTGGTAAATAAAGGTCCTTCATTCAGTATTCATAAAGGCTCTAATGTTAATTTCGCTCTGAGACCATGTATTACATGAAGACAATGGAGATAAAGATGGGATGACATTCGAAAGCTAATACATATGAAACACTAGCTTTTGCGTGCAGTTTCGCTGTCGTCTCTAGATACTCTTACGAATTTAAATAATTAATAGGAGTATTTGCTTGAAAGAGTAACAAACATTTAAACATTCACACAAAATTTCATGTTATTGATTTCATTATTAATACTATTTGATTTTAATTTTTTAAAACAGGTTTAAATATGCTATAGGCAATAGGCTAACCAGTCACAATAATATCTCATGGTCTACATATATTAAAATCTTAATTTATGCCTTTGTCCAAAGAGAAGCATTTAAGGAAAAGTAAATATTATATCTACTTAAGTTTTTGTTGTGTAATGCAGCAATGAAGTCTTATTTTAGTTATTATTTATTAAAAAAATGCATTGCAGCAGAATAGAAATAACGTAATAAGGTGGTCTTCATTCGCTTCGCATACATTTACCTGACCCACGGTAGAACATTGTCACAGTAACTGTAATAAAGATTTCCTTAAGGCTAATTTTTCAATCACCAGATAAAACTTATCTGTCCGATAAATGTTGGCTGTCACTTTTCTTTTATATGACGCGAAAAAAGGATAGCAATATTTTTAACTGGCTGATAAATTTATCTGGTGATTGAAAAATCGGCCCTTAGTCGAGCAATGTAATGTCGCTATGACGTTCACTGTAAAAAGGTTCTATGGTGGGTAAGAAATCAATTGGTTCTATGATCCATTTTTTTTTATTGCGGTTAAAATGTTTATTTTACTATCTTTTTAGTAAAATTTTGCATACGGCACCTAACACGAAAAAATACACTGAAAACTAACGATAATTAGGTTTAGCAGCAACTTTTAGCAATTAAAGGTTAATTTTAGTTTTAAATTTGATGGCAATGCAGCAAATTTAATCTCGCCTTATCTAAGTATAAAAAAATACTGTTTTTATAAACAACCTTCACAAACAGTAATAATTCGCAAAGCAGGCAAAAAAATAATAGAAATGTTTAACCCTTAATTTGGCAGCATTAAGAACAAAACTTGCGTTCAAGCCTCTTTGCCCCGTTGACATCCTACAAAAAATAATTGTAAAAAAAATAGAAAAAGATAGTCTCGTGACATGTACGGCGCACCGAACTCTGCCAAATTAAGGGTTAAAATATAACATCGCTTAGAACCATTCTCCTGTACCCTTGAATTTTACATGTCATTTATTTTATTGTAGATACATACATCCATACATGTAATAACGTATATTTTCCCAACTGGACAGAGCACACGAAAAGTGAAATAAGCAAACCGTGACTATTTCAAGTTTCATAGCAATTTCAAGCATAATTTTAAGTTTAAAACAGATCAAAAAGGTATAACAGTGACAGGATATTCTAACCCGACACCACATGGAGCTGGATGACGTTTAATTGTTTACTGGCCTCTTGATTATATTGAAAGGATGAATACATGAGTCTTCTACTGCCCATTTATTCTATATCTACACTAATATTATAAAGAGGAAAACTTTGTTTGTTTGTTTGTTTGGTTGTAATGAATAGGCTCAGAAACTACTGGACCGTTTTTAAAAATTCTTGCACCAGTCGAAAGCCACATTATCCACGAGTAACATAGGCTAAATTTTATAAAAAAAAAAGGATTCCGTTAAATATTTGGGTTTAGATATCTACATCTACACTAATATTATGAAGAGGAAAACTTTGTTTGTTTGTAATGAATAGGCTCAGAAACCTACGACCCCAAAATCCGAAATTTACGCGAACGAAGTCGCGGGCGGAAAGCTAGTACATACTGTATAACTTTCTAAATCCCAACTCTGAATAACTTGTACTTTATAAAGTATACAGGGACTTACTTGGACTATTGAGAGATAGCCTATGTAACACAAAAGTATGAATGATGATACATGTATGATGATGTATGTATCTTAAACTTACCGCCTGTTTCTTGGACTGGCCGTGCGCCTTCAGGTCCTTGAGCCGCTTCTCCTGTTTCTCATACTCCTTTATCTGCTCTTTTCTCTTCTGAGCGTGCATTTTCTTGAACATGGAATAGTTGCCCTTGTAGTAGAAGAGTTTCTGCTGGTCCAGGTGGATGATTTCGTTGCACACGTTGTCCAAGAAAGATTGGTCGTGGGACACTACCAGCAGGGTCTTCTTCCAGCCTTGGAGGTAGCTGAGCAAGAAAATTAAACTGTAGCGCCCTAACGCCACCTATTGTCGCGTAGTAAAACTTCCACAAACGTCATCGACGTCAACAGCTGTCAAAACAGTTCTACATGCCAGTGACAGGGTTTTTTTAATCGGTTGAATACAATTTCCAATTTTCAAAGACTTTGGTCCCTTGGAGTCTTTCAAGTCATCGTTAAGTAGGTATAAGGCGTCGTTTACTGAGTACAAATGGTTCTGTTAAGTCGCATTTGCATTTAGTGCTTTGAAAGAGCATTATGTTTGAAGCGAATGTTTACTGATCTTTTAAATTCACGAGCTCAAACGTTTAGAGCACTAAGTGGAAATGTTAGTACGCCACATTATATTTTCCCTTTCTCTTGTCAGCATCTTAATGAAGTAGAGAAAAAACTTACTTATCCAACCAAATTACAGCGTTCAGATCCAAATGGTTTGTCGGCTCGTCAAGCATCAACAGCGTAGGCTCAATATATAGCGCCCTGCAACAAGACATTTAAAACAAACCTATAACCCGGCTGTATTTTTTTTTAATTTTGATAACAAATGGTTATATCTATTTCAGGATCAAGACCATAATTGATTACAGATACTTTAAAAGATTGACCCAAAAAAATGTTGTAATGTTTATTTTTTTAATAGTATGGCAGTCACGGAATGCAAACATGAAATTTGTGTGACAAATTAGGGACTTATTTAACCACTTTTTTCCAAAGCGCCCATGATTCTCAGTATGAAAAACCAAAATGATCCAGCTACATAATATAAAATAATACCTTGCTCTAAACACTCAGAAGAGAAGAAATACCAAAACTCATCTAACTATTTATCTTCTGTCCCTTTTATGTCGACATCATACTCCAGTCTACGAATATTTTCAAATATTACCTGGCCAGCGACACCCTCATACGCCATCCACCGGAGAAGTTCTTGGTGGGTCTGTTCTGCATCTCGCGGCTGAAGCCGAGACCGGCGAGGATGCGGCGCGCGCGCGGCTCCGCCGAGTCCGCCCCTATGGCCTTCAGCTCCGCATATACCTGTGGCATACAAACAAACAGTAAAATCAAGCCTCACGAAAGTAGGCAGTAGGTATCAAAACGCCACACGTATTGTGACATACTAAACCGCTTCGTCATAACATGCTCGTCGGTCGCGGAGCAGAGAAATTCGAGCGCCGACCCGTTGCTATATATTTCTGTCGCACGCGAGCAGTAATATTGCCCTCACGCTCGCACTTGAGTACGTGCGACCTTTGGATTTGACCTTTCTCCAGTGCGTCACCGATATGATATTACGTTTTACGACTGCAAAGGTCTTGCAGACAACTGAAGTAGCGTCTGACAAAATGGCGGATAACAGAACTACTACTATCAAGCAACATACTACTCACATCGTTCAATCTCTCCTGTTTGCTGAGATCCCCTTTCTCGATTATGGCTTCCAAGTCTTTGCACTCTTTCAGTAATTCTAAAAAGAAAACACAAAACAAATGAACATCGCTTTGATACAAACATATGACAAAGAAACAAGAGAAGAGAGAAAGCAAAGTCACTGACCAGTCCGTTTAACATCTGACTCGAGTAGAGTATCGACAGCGCTCATGTCGCTCGCCGTGACCTCTTGCTCGCACAGCAGGATGTCTATATGGGGTGGGAGAGGGAAGGCACGCTGCGCCAAATGCCTCAGCAGAGTGGTCTTGCCGTGGCCGTTGGGCCCCACCAGACCGTATCGGCGGCCGTGGGCGATCAGGAGGTTCGCGTTCACGAACAAGTCTTTGCCTTTCGCCGCTATCGAGAAGTTCTCCACTTTGATGTCCACTGCGTTCTCCAAGGCTGCCATCTGACCTAAAGTAGGGAAGAGAGTGCGTACTTTAACTTATAATTCTTTAAATAAATGAAGGTAATTTATCTAAGATACCGTTTTTGATGTTTAATATTTCATTTAATTAATTGATTGTGTTTAACACACATAAGTAAGTAAACACTTAATAATTGTGCAAAAATAATACAAACAGAAGGGTAAAGTACAAAAACTGACCTCTCCCTTAAAGGATCTCTTACAGCCAACCTTTGATAGACAAGAGGAAACTTAATTATTAAGATTGACGGAAGGTGTTTTTTTCACAAATGTCAGTTATAATTGGTATGTTAATTTGTGGCAGAATTTAATTGGAAAAGGTTAACGCTAGTGACTGTACCAAGTACTGGGTAAAAATTAAAGGAATTCAGCAAAAATACTCTATACAAATTGTCTTCCTTTACATCGCTTATGAAAGCTAATCACAATCCATACCTGCAGACTTCTGCGCCTGACTGACTGTGAAATTGGCATCCAGTTCACTATGTCCCTGCCCTCCCTTCTTCGTCATCATTTCCATTTGCTTCTCATATTCTTGCATTTTCTTCAGTTTCTTTTTCTCTTTATGGCTCATTTTCTTCTCAGTGGGCTCCTTGCTTTCGGACGCCTGGTAACAAATGAATGTACAATCACACCAGAGTTAATAGTATAGTATTTACAATACATAACATAACTTTCTTTTAAATATACATTTAAGTTTCCTTGAATCATATGTATAAGTGGACTATTTTACAAAAAGTTTTCCATTTCTTTCATTTTTTGACATACATATTTATTAAATTTGGTTTTTCATACTCAGAATAATGAGTGTTTTCCTACAATAAAACAAACTGTCCTCAATTTTTAATACAAATGCTAACAGAATGCTTTTTTTGCAAGACAATTTTTTTAGCTATCTGCATCAATTGTGCTCTTGAGTCTGAGTAGGTTTTTTTTAAAACTGAGGAATTGTTGGAATGCGTCCGGAATTCAGACATGGGAAGAAGAATTTTAGATAATTTGTGTTTCATGCACAGTGGACAGATCAATTGTTGGATTTCAAAACGTCTATCAGACAATGCAGTAGGTGTACCATTATATTGATCTGTCCTTTGAGTAGGTAATTGTGTAAGCTCCAATGAGGCTGACATTTGCACCTTGAGTGTACAAATACAAAGCCTCGGTAAAAATTAGATAAAAAACAACTGAGGAAAAAAGTGTACAAAAACAAACTCAAAGAAGTTACTTACCTTACTATCTTCATCACCTGACATATCACTGTCATCCTCTGCTTTTCCCTAAAATAAAAGTAATCAAATCATGTCTTGCAGCAATTCTGTGAGAACCAACCTGTTGTTAAAATATAAGACAGCTAAGTCATTTGTAATTATATTACGCTAATGTTTTATCCTTGCATGTATGCATTGATTGAAAATATACTGCATGCTTAAAAATATGATTTTGTCTCAATAAGTTTTGTAAATTATGCTGATTAAAACAAAACTACAAAAAGATACTTCCAATAGTTAACAAACCCAGGGTAGTACTACCATACCCAAATGTGTTAAAATATTATTATTTTGTACCTTGGATTTCTTGGGTTTTTCAAACTCGGGTAGAGACTCCTTGAGGTTCAGCTTTTTGATTTCTTCTTCAACATCATCTACAGGAGCTTTGCTTTTGTGCTTTCCTGACAAAAAATAAGATTAAATTGAACATTTGACAATTTTCAATTAACTTTGTCAAATCAAAACACAAACTTTTTCAAGTTTTCAAAAATTACATAACATTTGTGATGCATTTTTATGAGCATCTTCAGGGTATATTTATTGGGATTCAGCAATTTTGTCTTACTCATGTCACTCTTGTTTTTTCTATCAAACAAATTCCATTGTACCTTTAAAGAAAGACACAGGCTATAAGCAAAAGTTTATCAAAAATAAAGAAATAATTTTACCCTTTTTCTTTACTGGCACAATTTCTTCTTCTGAAACTTCATTCAATTCTTTATCACTTTCTTCATCCGGCCAATCATCTTTCTTGCCTGTGAATCCAACAATAAAATGCAAACAATTATAAAAATATCACCATAGTGCTTTTCAACACAGGTACCATCAAACCAATTGATTTTTGACCCATTATAGAACCTATTCACAGTAAACGTCATAGTGACATTGCATTGCTTGACAGGCGAAATCTCAATAACGTTTATTGCGATAACATTCTGCGATGGGTCAGGAATCAGTTGGTTCGATAGTACATATGAATGTGTTGTTACAAAGTTGTTATTTATCTAACACTTGCAACTTGTAATCTAAGTGGCAGCAGAGATTAATTAATGGTGTTCACTCAAATTACAAGTTATTCACTTAAATTACAAGTACTTATGCCGCAACTAGGGAATGCAATCTCGAGGCGAGATCGCAAATTCGAGATCTCGCGAGATTAGAAATGTCAATCTCGCGAGATCTCGGGAATTTCCTCGGCTGAAATTAAAAAAAAAATCGTTTTTCTTAAGTAAGTAAAACGCAAAGAAAACAGCTTAGTTTTCTTTATTACGAGAGTAAGATACAGAACGAATTGAAAAATGAAATAAGTTTTAGAAATTAAAATTACCAGTCTTTGGTTTATAAAGATATAAAAATTAACAACATCTCTCACAGTAAAGAATTTTAACGAAAAATTGACTCTTTTTTGCGCAGTAGACCGTTCTTATTTTTCATTAAAGAGCATGGATCATAAATGTAGTAAACGGTTACATAGTAACTACTTATCAGTAGACTTAAGTTGAACCTATGTTAGAGTACAAAAATAATAGATAGATAGATAGATAGATTGAACTGCATTTAAAAATGTGATTTAATTTACAAAGCATTAGGTACAGACTTAAATCTAGTTATGATTGCCTTAATTAAGTGAACAAGATAAAAGTTGAACTATAAACCAAATACAACAATTACATTTAAAATATAAAATAATAATAATAAAAAATAAAAATCAAAAATCAAAAAACAAACAGTGATTAAAACTTATAAACTACAAATCACCACCCCGAGTCGTACCTGGCCCAAAAGTCCCCATCACACCCGCAGCATTGCCCCGCTGAATAGCCAAGGCAATCTTCTGCACCAGGTACGACCCGGAGCGCGGGTCCCAACCCCTGTTGCGCAGCCTCCTGCCCAACTCGCCCCATAGATTTATTTATTTCCTTTTGAAAATTACATTGTATCCAAATTATATGTCAAACACAAGGAATTCACAAAAAGATCGTCAAATGGTAAAGAATAGTTAATAACTAAGTAATAAATACAATAACAAATTAATGTCAAGCAATAATGTAAATAATGTCAAGATCACGAATTTCAAAATAAAATCAAATCACAAAATGTGAAAAATGTCAAAATCAAGAAATAAACGTTAAAGGTCAAAAGGTAAATAAAAATAGTAATAAAATCTAAAAGCAATTCACAAAAAGATCGTCGAAGTGTAAATAATAATGATAATGAATAATAAGTAATGAAACTAAGATTACTAAATTATAGTTACTGTAAGTAATCTTTTACACAATACAGCGATTTATCCAAGAGAAGTTCTTTGACTCGGCGACCAAATACCCTGTTTGAGCATTCACTTTTTAAGTCAGCGGGTAGGCGCTCATACAACCTAGGGCCAATGACGCGCGGGTTCTTGTCGAGCAGCGCCAACCTCCGCGGCACCGCTTGCAACCGCCCGGTCTGGCGGGTTATTCTCCCTGGGATATTGACGCGTTTGAATGAATTAATATTTTGCCTCGTTATTATTATTATATCGTAAACGTATTGAGAGTACTGCGTCAATATCCCAAACTTTTTGAATAGCTCCCGACATGACTCTCTAGGTTTCACGCCCGCCAATATCCGTAAATATCTTTTTTGAATTTTGAATACTTTTTCAGCGTCCGTTGAATTCCCCCACAAGATAATCCCGTATGACAAGAGCGAATGAAAGTGAGCATGGTATATGTCAACCAGTGCCTTCCCAGAGACGAGTGGTTTAAGTTTTTTCAGTACAAAAACTGCACCACACAGTCTTTCACACAGCTTTTGTACGTGTTGTTTCCAGTTCAGCCTTGCGTCCACCACAAACCCTAAAAACTTACTAAATAAATATAAAAGAAACAAGTGTTATGAATGGTTTTGGAAATAACTCCTTATAAAACAGAGAGTGCTTAATGTGCTGTCAGACATACATACATACATACATACATACATATTCTCACGCCTGTATTCCCATGAGGGGTAGGCAGAGCACATGGATTCAAAAATCAGACATACGACACCTTAAGTCTGTGGCTAAGTCCTCAGCTGCCGAAAATGCCCTCTCAGACTCCACGCTGGTTGGTACCAACGTGAGTAAGCTGTTGTAAGCAAACTCCAAAAATTTGCCTCTTATTCCTCCACACTCATAGAGATCTATCTCTTTTTTCAATCTCGTCAATCTCGGCCGAGATCTCGTCATTTTATGCTTCGAGATTAATCTCGAAAAATAAGGCGAGATCTCGCGATATCGAGATCTCGCGAGATCGAGATTGCATTCCCTAGCCGCAACCACCACTTACCCTTTTTACTTTTATTCTTGGCAGCTGGTTTTGTGGCATTGCTAGACACATTACTCACAACTGACTTGGAATCATCATGATCTTCTTCATCTGATGAATCTGCAGCCTTTTCTTTCTTTTTATTTTTGGCTGCAAAGAACATTAATTGGATAGAGTTGATAAATATAGTTAGTAATTTATTCTGTAGGTAGTATACAAATTCAGTATTGTTTAACTAGAACTGTTAAAAGTATTAACTTACTTTTCTTTTTACTGGCTATAGGTTTTGCAGTTTCATCCTCCGAAACTTCCTTGAGTTCTAAATCACTACCTCCATCTGACCAGTCATCATCTTTCTTTCCTTTACCTAGAATTAAAAAATTAAATGTATGTAAAATTAACCTACTTTTTAAATATGTAACTAAACAGGTTTGTGCATCTATTTATTCTCCAGCACACTTTCATATCAGAACAACTGGCTAACTCTTTACCTACATCATGCATAAACATCTGAAGTAGGGGTAGGCAGAAATGTTACAGACAAAACCGAGACCATTTCACTCTTTGTACTTTTAACTCTTCAACAAGGTTCATAAAACTAAAATTAACTTACTGTTACCATTGTCCTAATATCAACTGTCATCAAAATTGGAAAAGTGTTTTTGTTAATCTCCCTTGCCATCTGGATGGGAAGTTTGAATAGCTAAAGTGATACACTAACCTTTTTTCTTTTTGGCAGCTTTGCTTGGCGTCTTCGACGTATTTGTCGCATTGCTGCTGGCTACAGACCTGCCGTCATCTTCCTCATCATCAGATTCTGCTCCTTTCTTCTTGTTTTTTCCTGCAAGACAAAATAAGTGATTATATCTCGTTATTTCACAACGCACCTGCAATTGTAAAATATTACGTCGGTTACCTTTCTTTTGTGATTTTTTCGCAGCTGGCTGGGGAGCCACTTCGTCGTCTGAGATGTGGTTCTTGAGGTCCCCTTTCGCACCCTCGTCACTGTCGCTGAAGTCCGCTTTTCCTTTGCTCTTCTTTTTACCTTTTCCCTTAGCTTTTGAGGTTATTCCTTGCGTATTTCCAACAACTGCAGACTTTTCTTCGATATCGTCATCAAAGTCTTGGTTCTTTCCTCCCCTTTTCTTAGACATTTTAGATAATATTAAATTATTTATAAAATTGCGACAGTAACAGTTCTAGCCAACTCACCAAAGAACTAAAGTAAGTTAAGTGAAACTAGAAATTAAATGACAATGACACTTGAGCAAATGTGTGATGACGGCTTAGGCCAATACCACACTGCCGCCATCGCCACATGTATCATGCAAAACGACCAATGGCGTGCGCGAGCGGTGATTGTTGATTGGTTTCCTATGTGATCAGCGGCGCGTTGATTAGTCGGTAGTGTGGCATGGCCCTTAGGCCAACCCCTTGCCAAAATATGCATGCAAGAGTCGAAAATAGATATCCGAGTGAACTCTTTCTTTTTCTGCGACGTATAATATTCTATCGTCTCCCTCACCTAAATATAAAATTAAAAAACATGAAAAAGAGGGAATTAAGATTGGAATCGGTTGTGTTGTTGTAGAGATTTCAAAGCTAAGAAAAATAAGCCCAGTCAAAAAAAATGTTTTGGTCCTAGAAAAATGCGGCAGCTGTTTTATAATAAAGCCTGCGGAAGCAAAATCGAAATTAACGGCACTGTATTTTTTTTAGCAGGTGCTGGATGTGATTATTGTGATAGATTAGTTTCTATCGAAAGCTTAGGTTGTACTTGTACATGTTAGGGGTGGTTAGGGGTATCCAGGTGTTATCTTCTTAATAAAAAAAATACGATAAGTACTGGCCATTACAAATTAGACACAAAATTTAAATAAAGTACTCTCAAATAAAGCAAAAGAAGAACTTGAATTCTGTCATTCCATAAGATCTGAACCAAAATGAAAAAATTGTTAATAATTCAGCAAAAACTTACTTTAATTATATTCCTGTTGTGCATCATAAATATTTGCTGTGGTGATAATGTAAAGAAGAGCGTTGACGAAAATAGAGACGACAATGGCGACACAAATGACGACAGCAAAGATGAGGCAATGGAAATTCCTGCGGAATCTGAATCGAACAACGTAACATGTACAAGAAGACAAAATAGTAACATGCATGCGATACAACAAGCCACTGAAAATCAATTTCCGTTCATGGCTGCGCTGATGTCTCAACTGGATGAGTATTTGTGTTCTGGCGCCGTAGTGTCCAATGGCCTGATACTGACCACAGCCACATGTACTGCACAGTCGATAAGTTACGCTTTGCTTAGTACCCTTAAAGCCAGAAAAGAGAAAGAGACAGTAATGTTACACGTAATCAAAACTGAGAAATTTCCGACTTTCACCGGTGGTGAGTCACTGAAAGACGTGGGACTTGTGTATACGGAAAAGCATAACGGTACTGTTGCTTCTAAAATTATGATAAGCAACTACACGAACAGTCGGAATCTCGTTGATCTGGAGGCTCTAGGATTTGGATTGAACAGCGATGTCGGACAAATTAAAGAACTTCAGTACGTTGGATTGGAAAATCGCTCTCCTCTTGAAGTTGGGAACATAGTAAAAGCTTACATCGATTGCATTGATACCAAGACCGTTACTTGTTTTAAGGACTCAGGCGGTCCTGCTATCTTTGATAATGAACTGATTGGCGTGGTTACGAAAGGTCAAGACGAATGCACGAAGGAGATGTCTTCCGCGTATGCTATAAACAAGAGAATGGTTACGATATTGCCTACCTACGCGTTCAAAGCTTGGTTAGATGAAAGAATAAAAAAGAATGAAAATCAAGCACCAGTATTTCTAGCATACTATCCTTCAAAGCCTCAAGGTCGTAAAAACATCCTACGTCTATCGAGGGGTTCTTCAGGTGCGGCTCATATTATTGCTCCTGCTATCTACACCTGCCTTGCAATATCCGCGATTGTATTTTATTGATGTTTTTGATTTTATTTTTATTTAATTGAACAGTTTGCTTAAATTGAATTTGAATAAAGTACTAATTTAACTTAAAAGTTTTTGAGCTTGTATTACAGACTTGACCAAGAAACTCGTCACAGGTAGGTAAGGCTGCGTTTCCACCAGAGATGTGCGATGTAGCTAAGCGGCGCAAGGCTATGTAACGAGGAGATGTAACGGTGTGAATGATTCCAAACGAGGAGGTGACAGAGGCTGAGCGGTGCGAGGTTGTGTTGGGCGACGGACGCGATCGTAGTCTCTGGACAGTAACAGAAGTAGACCCACCGCTCAGCTACGTCGTACATCTTAGCCAGACGCCGCCTCGCAACACAGTCCTGGCACACATCTTTCCCTTCGTTTGTATGTAGGTACAAAAACCTCGCTCCTTTGAGCTGTTTCCACCAGAGCTAAGCTAAGCGAGGATAGGTAAATGAAGCGTTTCTATTGGTTAATGACAAACACATCCCTCGCAACGCATCCTTGCACATTTCTGGTGAAAACGCAGCCTAATATCTACTCAAAATTTCATTTATAAGTATGTACCTAAGCATAGTTACGTATCGAATTGCTGTGAAATAGAATAACTTTAAAATTATATACTTGCGAGCGCTTTTGGCCGGCTTCTAGGAGCTTGCACAAATAATAGGTATTTAGCCTGTTGTAGAACCTTGTCACATGCGCATAGCATGGAGCTTAGCTAGCACTTTTTTATTTTTGTAAGAGTTTTAAAGCTTTTCAAAGCTAAATTCAGTCTTATTTCAAGACAAGTAAAAAATGGACTTGTAGCGACCCTAGCGCTACCTATCGTCCAGTAGCAGAACTTCTTCCACAGATGTCAACTGTCAGTCTTCTACATCCACTACATCGCACTAAGGAACTTTCAAAGATCAAAAGGTGTTGTGGTTTTGTAGTTTTGTAGTAACTATAACTGGGAATAAAAGTTCCATAACTCTAACCAAGTAAATGGATTTCCATTTCTTTAAAAAAAAATATTGTTGTTGTGTCTATTTTAAAGCTGTAGTCAAGAAGCTTATATAAGCTTCTTGGCTGTAGTCGAGGCTGTAGTGTTACATTTTTCGTGTCGTGAAAAAGGTTCGTGTCACGTGAAACAAGTGTTAAGAGAACGTTGTACATATGTAAAAGTAGCCAGTAATGGGGCGTAGTATACCAGCTTGTACTTGATGAATGGTGTCCTATATGCATTGAAATTGCACTGAAATAAAACTGAACAGCATTTCTATTTCAATTTAATGAAAAATATCAGGTTTGGTACGGCCTCAGACATAGAGGATAGAACCTATAGAGAAACAATGTTCGCAACTTCAGTCCGCAAATAGTTTGTTGATTTCAACATACTAAACGTCACCGTCACTGTCACAGAAACTGTACAGAGCCAATAACCGTAGAGAAAAAAAACCTGCCAAGTACGAGTCGGACTTGCGCACGAAGGGTTCCGTACCAAAAACTGCAAAAAATCAGAATTTTCGTATGGGAGCCCCCAGTGGCGTAGCTAGCATGGGTGACACCCGGGGCGGATATTGTAGGAA
>BHDV01072064.1:294007-307561 GCA_005406045.1 Adoxophyes honmai | reverse complement strand
ACATTATAATACTCATAAGTTAAGATTTTTTTGTTTACCTTACCTTGCCACGAAAATGCCCTCTGGAGTGCGACGTATGGTTATCACTAGTATGGCAAATACAAATAACATCTTAAAAAGTGAGTTTCAAGTTTCATCAGTTTGTCCATTTATTCATTGCACATATTTACAACATGGACGAATTAGTTTTTTAGATGAAAATTCCAAGAAAAAAAATGACGGGTTTCAGGCCTGTTTACCCGATCACTAGTTAAAATATTTATGGTCAATTTCGGGCCACCCTGTATAGAGCTATAATCCTAAGACAAACTTTTGTGTCAGAATATTTATGTGGAAAATGTTAAATGTACTAAAAGTGACTATGAAACACAAAACTTATTGTTTTGTCTATGTAATGTCTTGCATGCTCACCTTATTTGAAACATACTAAATAGACAAAAGCATAACATTAAACATAATCAAACTTTATGGCAAGCTCCCAGGACATAATTGGGACTGATAGAACAAAGTATTTTTTATTCTTGGATTTAAAGATATAACACTAAACTTTCAAATCATTTCCAGCAAAATGGCCTACACTTCAAGTCCTCGACTAATGAATAAGCCTCGAAGAACATCTTTAACGCCACCTAATCTACATTACAGTGATGATTCTGATGAGTGAGTATAATAATTTATTACATAGAATGTTATTCCACTAACCATTCAATTATTATTAATTTTCATCACAATTTTAATGCATCCAAGATTTACTTTTACTGAAAATCGAAGATCTGGGCCAACCATCTTTACTGTCATTATTCTGTCCCAGAAATCAATAGCTATACAGATTGCTTACAAACAGTTTTTTATATATTTTAAAAATAATATACTGGAAAATCACATCTTTGCTCATTTTATAGAATTAGTTCTTCATGTAGTTGTGTGTCTCAATATTCTTGTCAACTCTCTTATGTGTAAAACTCTCTTGGTATAACACAGAAGACATCATAAGCAGATGATAATAAAATATTGAACTGACCCAAATGTGGGAATAGGATCCTTAAAATGATATTATGTTATGTATAATGAATGAATAATTTTAGGGACAACTTATGTGTGATAAATTTGTATTTGACGATTTTTTGTTGTAAGGGGTTTATTCAAACATTACAATTTTATAAGAATCCGCAACAGATTTTTTATGGAGTTTTCGATTACATTCTTGTTAAGAGTTCCTCTTTCACTAATAGATAAATTAAACAACAGCATCAGAATTTTCTTCCATTTTTACAATTTTTTTTTATGTCTAGATGAATGAGACAGTTGCAACTCTTGAATAAATGCCCTTTAGTCCCACCTTTAATGGTTGCATACAAATTTAAAAATCCTAGCAAGTCCAACAGTAATGCCTAATACAAAATGACCATTTAAAATAAAAACATAAGTAAAAGTGTTTGCTTGGGTCCTTGTGACAGAATACAAGCTAGGTTGAAACTTTGAAACCAGAATATCTTACCACTAGATCTTCAATTTCAATAATTCTCATTTACTGTTTTCAGTGGCATTCAATATCCAGTGATGAAAGTTTTGTAATGTGTAAACTTCCTAGTTATATGTATATTAACATAATATATATTTCGTATTTTCCAACAACTTTTATTGTATGGTGGGCCAAGGAAGTGGTCTACCACTTTTGACAAAAGTTTCTGTGAGATCAAAATTGTCACAAGGTTGACATTGTCACTGTCATACTGGGCTGTCCCATAAGTAAAGAGACAAAATTGAAATGAAAATATTTAATGAAAAAATATAATAAAGTACTAACATTTACAATAAGTCCAATTAAAAATGTTTTTTTATTTGTTATTTTATATTAAATTTGCTTGTGTAATGCCTTTATGACCAATTTTTCTCAAGTTTATTGCTGCTAGCCTCATTATAGCTTTTCAGGACCTAGTTGCAACAATTTTAGCTAGTCTAGTCCATCGATGTTAAAATCGCGTCAAAAATTTAGGTTTTTCTGATTGTTTTTTATATTCTCGTTTGAATAAATACCAAAATATTTCAATATCACGAGCTTGGGGAACATTTGGTGCGTTACTTTGTTTTCGTATAAAGTCTTTCACCGCAGCCTCTAAATGTTTGGTGGCATCCGTCGCGTATAATGGCATGATGCCATATCTAGCCAGAATATAATTTCTGCGCTTTGATAATATTTATCAATGAAGGAAATTAATCGCTTTATTATAAATTATCTCAGGTAAATGCGTGCGTTCATAGAGCCTGTGTAAATGTATGGTTCAGACGTATTATCACTCTGGTCTATGGCTTGCCAAACAAGGTATTTATGGAAAAATTTCGCCTTTGGTGCGATTTTTTGAGAATAATCAACAGCGTTTCGACTATTCGCGAGACAGTATTGCTTCCCAGGAACATCCGTTGGATCCACGGGTACGTAGGTCTCGTCATCAATTATGAGAATTTTTCTCAGTGTTTTTTCATACACTCTTCGGCATCCTCTTTTAGCTCGCGCTTCTTGATCTTTAATGTATTTAGGAGCAGATAATTTTACAAATGCTTTAAGCTTGAGGTCGTGTCTTTCCATTCGAGTTATACTTGACTTCAATATTTTCAATTTATCCGCAGCGATTCTAATAAACATTGATGGGTTGTCTTTATGAACTTTTTTACTTTATTTATGTTTTTAGCTGATGAAACAGTGCGTTTTCTTCCGGGAATGTTATCGTAAATATATCCGTGCGTTTCTTCAGAATGCTATATAATTCGATATAAGATAGTTTTCTGACTCCGTCAGGAGAAAAATGCCGTATCGTGTCTGTTTTTCCATGACTTTTATAAAACTGAAAATTTCTCTTTGCAAATACTTCGTATTCAGCTCTCTTCATTATTAAAACTAATAAAATACTTTCGTAATTCCCGCGTAATCTGACAGATCTAATGCCAATGGCGGTCATGATAGTTATTTTTCTTAAAAAAGCAAAAATATTTTCAGCCAGATTGAAATTTCAAATTTGTCTCTTTACTTCTGGGACAGCCTTTAATATTATGGCGAGGGGAAATCGACCTTGTGGTTTCATGAGGTTCAAAATGTTCAAATGAATATTGATCTTGAGGGGGTAGACCAATTTCTTTGTCGACTGTACCATCCGCAGATAGATAATAAGTTGATTTATAAATATATATGTACTAAATATCTACAGAATATTTATTTATTATACTGATTATACAACAGAGATGAGGTAACATTTGTCTATCAGTCATTTTTTCGCTGTTGTTTAACTGGCCCACTGGTTCAGAGGAAAAAAATTGAAGTTATTTTTTTATTTAAAAGTCTAAGTTAACATTTTCTAATCTAAAAAGACAATAATGTTATTATATTTCTAAATAATATTGACTGTGAAGATTAGGCCTCGTTTAAGGAGACGCGTGGCGTCGAGCGTCGCGTGTAGAGGCGCGACCCGCACTAAATTCAAACTCACGGCGTGCGTTGTATAAGTGTATTTGTGTTTGTGGCGGAGGCCGCGGTTGGCAACGCGGCGTCGGTCGCAGCGAGAGGCATCGCTACACTTCACGCGAAGCGCCACGTCCCTTGTCACCTTAAACAAAATCGTTAATTTATCATATGTTTGTTTTTGTGCGCTTGAAAACGCTATCGCTGCACGCGACCCGTCTCCTTAAACGAGGTCATGTTGTTAATTTTCCTGTGTAAGTATTCCACAAATTCCTCTTATGCTTTTCCTCATTCCTAGACATCGTTTATATTATAGTATTGACTTTGAATCTCATTCACTGTGAAATATTCATCAACAGCTCATAAATAACATACATTAGTTTTATTCATTATCGAATTATCATCTTCGCACTAATGAATTCACTTTGTTAGTCTACATTTCTTCTTCAAATCTGCATTTGTAATTTTGATTATTGCTTTTTAACACAAAAAACTATAGTCAAACCACGTAACTGAGTTCTCGCCCGCGCGCTACAGGGGCGCGGGGGCATGACGAAAAACCAGCGATCGTAAGTGCTAACAGCACAAAAAGCTAGATAAAAACAATATTATGGATTGCTGGAGGTTTACTATAAATTATAAACCTAGAAATGTATAATAGTTAATGTTATTTTTATTTACTGTTTCCTAGTTATGCATAATGTGCCAGTACCTTACTAAATTTGGTCGAGGAAAGTTTTAACAACAACTCAATACCCATCTACACCACTGTCGTAATCGGAAAAAATGCATTCATTAATTAAAGTACCATGACGTCAAATATCTTAAGAAAGAACAGTCTGGTGCATATTTTGGCACTTGTGTATCATGTAATTTACGCCCGCCGCCCGCACTCCTCTTAACCCCCTTTCTCGTCGTGCCCCCGCGCTTCTGTACCGCGCGGACGAGAACTCAGTTCTTTGGTGTGTCTATAAACAGCCTATACTTTGCACCAAACAATATACTGGGCCTCAAGAACTAATATGATAACGTAAACTGGCTTATATTACAAACTTGCTTGACAATAATGCTCATAAACAATAGGATACATAATAAAATAATTATCAATTACTAAAAATACCTAGCTAAACATTAAGCAAAATTTTTTGCGGTCAGTTATCTCCTGCCATTGTTCACAGTGGTCTATAAAGCAACCAAATCGAAATTATGATGCATCAAATTATGAGCTGGTAATGTATGTTTCGTTACAGCATTAAGCTGGCTAAGTCCTTACCCGCGACACTCCCGTCACGTTCAAATTGCAGCGAAGAGTCGAAGGCGTGGAAAGCGCAGAGCCCCACTATCGCAAACCACCTCAGCAGAACCAACGGCTCCATAGCGACGCCGATATCCACTAGAACGCAGGATAGAAGCAACTCGAGCTACTCCTCGTCCTTCAACCAATCAAGACTGAACCAATCGCACAGAAACCAAGAGAGCAAATCTATAGGCGGGACCATGCTCTTCTCGGGTCTGACGTTGCTGGGCATATTGTCTGCTGTCTTTTATTACGAACCGTACAAGTCTTCTGCGAGGAATTATGTGTATGATGAGTTAAGATTCCACAGCGATCTGAATGAACTGGGCGCCAAGTATAGAGTTGGGGGCGACTCCATTCTCCAGCTACAAACAGGTACTGTGTGTTTTTGTGACTGATTTCTGCAAAGCCGCTAAGGACTCCTTTGTGGTACAATCTGTTTATTTTTCAAACTACTGAAGCTTAATGATATCTAAGGCAACAACTACTGCATAGGCGAGTTCTCTAAGACGTATGTGCTTACAAAGTTATTCATTAATAATAATGTTACTATAAATAACTATTTACAAAGCTTGGCTGTTGTATTTTTGCAAATAAAGGTTTCCTACAGCATATGCCTTCCGTTTTAGGAATATCAACAGTATACAGAAAGGAGGACACGAGCTGTCTTATATTTGTCTACAACAGCAAGAGGGAGGACTTTGACCAGATCGAGTTTGATGGTTTCGTCAACAATGTTGCGTCAAATGCTGCAAAATTTTTACGTGAGTAAAAATAATTAAGCACTTACCTGCGGGCTTATAAGGGCAAGGCGCGAGTAGGTACGCGCGAGATAGACTATACCTATCACTGGCGAAATTCGAGCTTTGACCCGCTGCTATCTATCTTGTCGCACGCGTTCAGTAATGTTTCCGTCACGCTCGCACTTGGGCACGTGCGTCGCACGGTGCGAGCGTGAGGGCAATATTACTGCACGCGTGCGACAGAGCTAGATAGCAGCAGGTCAACGCTCGGATTTATTACTCCGCTCCGCGACCGGCCTTTAGACGCTGTGAATTTCGGGTGAAAGCGCGACAGACTTTCTCATTTACAAGGATAAAGCTCGTCACAGACTACGCATATACGATAATATTTTATCTGCGTATAAATGTCATCTTTCCACATGTCGGTGCTAACAGATAGTTGACTCGTGTGTGTTAGCTCATTGAATTGTATGGAGCGATATTGACAGATATCTGTTCAGTAACAAATATCTTACCGTATCTGCTTATACTCTGTCGGTTTAGGTACTTAACTAAAAGTAAACAAACTTTATGTCAGATTTGACAGGTTAAGAACGTTTTTCTTTCTACCCAACTTTTTCGGATGTTCAAAAGCAAACGAATCTTACGTAATATTTATTGATCTGATGAACGTTAGTGTTCTAATTCCGATTGTTTCTGGTATTAGGTAAATTCAGGCACCAACAAAATATTTTTTATTGTTTCCTTCCTTTGCTAAACTTTTTGAATATCCGAAAAAAGTTGGGTCTCTGACATAAAGTTTGTTTGCTTTTAGTTAAGTACATAAACCGACAGAGTATAGTGTGTGACACACTTAAAACGTAGCCAATTCCGTAGGCAACGACACGTCCCCGATCCAACACTCTGTGATCGAGGGGTCGGAGTTGAAGATGGGCAGCCACTCGCAGCTGGTGAAGGCGTACCGGGACGAAGTGGCCCGCGCCGGGGTCCTGCTCATCAGGGACTTGGACCACGTGCCCTCGCCGCTGGCCATGGCCTTTCACTACTACTGCGATGAGTACAACCCGCTGGCGAAGAAGAGCGCCATCTTCTTCACGCTCAACAGCGCCGAGTGCCATAACTCTGGTAAGTTCTGTAACCCTAGTATCGGAAAGGGAACCGGAACTCTATTACTGATACTTCGCTGTCCGTCCGTCTGTCATCAGGCTGTATCTCACGGTGATAGCTAGTTGAAATGTTCACAGATGCATTTCTATTGCGGCTATAACAACAAATACGTAAAATAAAAGAAAATAAATCCCGTCAGGAACAATTTGGAGATTTGAGTTGGTGTTTTTGGGTCGATATTTAAATAACGGTAACAGATAGACGCGTGAAATGTTCACAGAATATTTCGTTGTATATCTGCTTTTAAAAAAAATATTGAAATAAAATCAGTTTTTAAGGAAGGCTTCCTTCCAAAAAACGTTTTGCAGTTTTTGGTACGGAACCCTTCAAGCGCGAGTCCAACTCGCACTTGGCCGGTTTTTGTTTTATGCATCATGCAAACGCGTCTAAGGCTGTCAAAATTTAAAAACAATCTTGACTCAATTACATACATACATTACGCCTGCATTCCCTAGTAGGGTAGGCAGAACACAGCACGTTACATAGTCAAAACCATGACTATTTTACGTTCCGTAGCCACATTAAACATAATTTTAGGTTTAAACATAGATGAAAGACTTATGATAGTGACAGGTAGCTAGCAGTGCAACACTTCTCCGTTTCTGCGATTGATGTCGAAAGAGGCAACTTACTTTGACTTTAGGCGACATGCTAGCTACAGATCTCGACATAAAACTTATACCTTATCGGCTTAGGTAGTTAAAACAATGTAAACAATCTTGACGTGTCTTTTTATTTAAACGTACACTTTATAAATCGAAAACTTTACATTTTACAATTAAGGTATGAAAAAATCATTTACTTTCATAATTGAATTGTATAGTGTAACGATTTTCATTTTTAGACTGTGTATTTCAACAAAAAGACATTTCAAGATTGTTTATATTGTTTTAACTACATAAACCGATAAGGTATAGCAAGTTTTTTGTGGTGAGGGTAAGTTCCCCACCATTTAAAATTTAGCCAAGATTTTGCCGACCACTATACCAGTCACTATTTACGTAAACAACCAGTACGAATTAACTGTGCACCTCGCGCTGTGACGTCATTTGGACGGTACCGCTTGCAAACCGTATTTAAACGATGGAAACGAGAAACGCGCAACGGTAACAAAGATGCTATCCCTACAGCTAGCAGCTAGCGGCTAGTACTGAGCGCTTGCGAATGCGAGGAGAGAGGGGTCGCATTCCAGCGAAGTGCACAGTTAATTCGCACGGGTAGTACCTCTTTTATCAATACCCAATCTAAAATCTCTCAGGTGGCTGCGACTCGTGAATCGATCATGGTTATGGCTATGTAACATTCTATATGCTCTACTTGCCCCATTTGGGAATGCAGGCGTGATGTTATGATGCATCTACCTACGTCTAATCGATATCATTCAAATCTTCACAAACCAAATCTCTATATTTCCAGACGAAAAGTCCTCCCATGCATCCGTCGAGAAATGCCTCAAGAAGAAATGGAGTACTGTTCCCAAGGACAATATTGGACCCCTTCTCACCAGGGTTGTGAGCGTCGTTGTAGATATTACTAGCGGACACTAAACTCGTTGTACTCACTGTTGCAGTACCGGCCAAAATATATCACCTTTGTACTTTTATCAAAGAATGTCAGATTTCTTTGTAATTCTAAGGTCTAACTAAACTACAATTGTATGTACAAAGAGGGAAAAGTTTTAATATGTTCCCAAACAAAGAAAATGCAATTACTAACTTCACATCTCCGTGATATTTGTTAAAACTGACTTAATATTTACATGAACATATTACACAGCAGGGCTATTGTCTAACGCACTGAAATCTACATCGGTTTCAATTTGACAGTTGAAACCAAATCTCGCTTTGAAATTGAAACATTTTGTATGTACCATGTAACGTCAACGCAACCAAAGCCCATACCCATATTTTAATTTAGACATTTGAACCAAATCGAACGAATGATTTACTAAAAATTGCTTTTGCGTAATGCTAAAATTTTAATTCAGTTTTTTACAACAAATCACTTTACCGCGACGCTTGAGATCTAGATCGCTTTGCTCCTTAGACAAGCCCTGCAGGTTTAGTATTCAACATCTGGTTGGCAACGCCTGGTCGTGGAGTCGATAATAGTTTTCATGAGGTATGTTTTTCATTTGAGGTATTTTTTTGCTTCAGTATTTGTTAAACTGATCTGTAAATATCCAACTGCTGGGAAAGTTCTCCACGCATTAGATCTGACTCGGGACTCTTAGTAGTCTCGCTTAATGCTCCTGATTTAATGTTAGCTCTCAACTAATTTCCCCAAATGACTTCCAAATGGTACAAATAACTCGCTGTAAATATTAAAATGTATATGTCTGTGTAACACGAGTTAACCAATCAAATGCTAAGGCGATATATTTATGGCCCGTATTGTATACCTAAGAAATACGCATGAGATTTAAAAGTCTGGTATCTTAATCGATCATTGTTAATTTATTTAATTATTATGCCTCAATCTATATTTGTTTATGATTAAATTTTGACAATATTTTGTGGTACCTATTGTACAGCTCATGCTAGAGGCGTAGGCTGAAATGTTATTATTTTTAGTATTAGGTACAAATACTTAAAACATTGGTTGGAGTCGCTAGCGACGTAAAATTGTATTTATAATTTTGTGATCAAAGTCCAAGTCGAAAATGTAAACATCCAATTTCACTATCAACATTGAGTCATTATTGCGTCTTAGATATACAGGGTGGAAAGTTTCAATGGGCCCTGGAGGGGAACTACTCTAAATCTTTTAGTTAGCTCATTTTGCTGAAAGGAAACATTCCTTAATTTTTAGAAAGAAATAAAACTGCATTAAAAGATTTTTAAAATTTTGCTTGTCTCAACCGGGAATCGAACCAACTAAAAATTAAAAAAAAAATTGCTGGTTTATTATACAAATCGGTAGGACTAATGATTAGGATAAAATTTGTCTAAGATTTATTTAGATTTATTTATTTGGTCTTACACTTAGATAAGTACGAGATATCCATGAAATTGAATATTTATTACATGTTTTTTTACCAATGCCTAGTAGTGCAGCGCTATTGTAAAACGCACCAAAAATCTAAATCATGTTCAATTCGACAGTTTAAGTGTCAGTTCACTTTGAAATGTATCAATTTTGAAGTCATTTTTGAAATCAACTGTCAAATTAAACACGATTTAGATTTTTGGTGCGTTAGACAATAGCGCTGCAGTACTAGGCATTGGTAAAAAAACATGCAATAAATATTCAATTTCATGGATATCTCGTACTTATCTAAGTGTAAGACCAAATGTTTGTTAGACAAATTTTATCCTAAACATTAGTCCTACCGATTTGTGTAATAAACCAGCAAATATATTTTTTTTAATTTTTAGTTGGTTCGATTCCCGTTTGAGACAAGCAAAATGTTAAAAATCTTTTAATGCAGTATTGTTTCTTTTTAAAAATAAAGGAATGTTTCCTTTCAGTAAAATTAGCTAACTAAAGGATTTAGAGTAGTTTCCCTCCAGGGCCCATCGAAACTTTCCACCCTGTATAAATAAAACTACCAATGACTCTGAATATTGTACAACAGCATCACAATAAAATTATTAGACGTTTAGTTCGTTCGTGGCACTGGATTTTTCAGTTCATGTGCTCTTCCTACCCCTCTTGGGAATACAGGCGTGAGAATATGTATGTATGTATGTATGTAGTTCGTTTTATTATTCAGAGTGATTGTTTTTTTTTATATTCTTATATGGTTACAGGCATAATGTTGACAGTTGTATGTTTCCATTTTTGATTTCGTATTCGATCTCTAACTTTTTCGATCTCTGGTATTCTTTATCATAATAGTTATATGATGATGTAAAAATCGTTTTTAACCTACCACCAACTATTCAGGATTCAGTAGACCCAGTTTTATGACATTAATAAATAACTCATGATGTTTAAAGATCTGTTTCTTAGCTAGCTGTTACCTCGTATTCACCACAATGTGTATTCAGTCAATATTATCCTCTTCACCGCCAAAAAACAAGTGACGTGTGAAGTGGCTATCACGACTAGAAGACTAAAAACGTATATATGTAAACTTGGCCAGATTTTATGTGGTAGCCATCGCTCTACCACTTAAATTCTTGCCAAGACTATAGGAGACCACTGTAACAACACTAAACTCGCGTAAATATGTGACAAAAAGTTGCTGTGTGCTGTCAACGAGACAGTCCCGCATAACCACGCAATCGACGCATTTATAGACTTGTGATCAGTAAATTAGATTACAATAAAGTATGTTACAGTACTTTAGGCGCTTGTTTTGCAGACCCGGGCGTCCCGGTGTTCGATGAGGACCAACCATTTGAGAGCTCAAAGCACTGCCATACGTGGATGTCAATTAAGTCGTACTAATAACCGTTTAACAAACACACAGGGTGTCCCGTAAGTAGCAAGACAAACTTAAGGGTTTTAAAAGACAAAATTCTAAATTAAATGAAAAACTATTAGTTGCGTTTCCGTTTTTTTACAACTATGATCAATAGTACATACATACCGTCACGCCTATTTCCCACAGGGGTAGGCAGAGACCAATTTGTTCCACTTGCTACGGTCCTGACATACCTCTTTTGCTTCAGCCACGTTCATTAGTTTCTTCATACATGCAAATTAGCAATTCACTATTAGACGTCAACAAGCAAAAACAGCGATAGTTCGAGTACAACGAAAAAAAAAACAATCTTAATTTTGCCTTTTTCCCCATACGTCGACAAGGAAACAAACTGCAAAAATAAACTAGAACCTACCTATTATTTATGTGCAAATTCAAAATTACGATTCCTGTTTTGCTTCGTATCACACATACTTGATATAAAAATGTCTTAAGAATTTGGCAACAAACAATGTATAAGTAAAGGAAAAAAACAAATCGTAAAATTGTATTTGCGTAGTAAAAAAATAAACACTAAGTATTTTATTTTTGCAGTTAGTTCCATGGTAGATATGTGGGGATAAAATAAAAATAAAATCCTAGTTTTTTTTGTTATTATTGTTTTTAAAAATATTTAATCGTCAATATGTCAAAACTAATAATTTCCATTAGTGACTTTTATTATTATATGTAAATAAGTCATTCGAATTGTCGTACTTATTAACGGGACATCCTGTACAGTCAAGGACTTTTTTATTATTTATTAATTATTAGTGTCACACACACTGGGCACGGTATGAGCGGCTATCAAAGCTAATTGACATCCTGAAATACAAGGTTGCCCCGAATTCGTATTCTTATATAGCGTTAATCAACTAATGTAGTACTATTTTAACACATCCACGACCAAGCAAGCCTAAAATCAAAACATCTGCGCGGAACCGAGTAGTCCATAGCTATACTCCGTTTTTTTTGGGTTGAGAAATTTAACTGTCAAATCCTTACACGTTTTTGAGTAATCCCAAGAAATCGGCGCAAATTATGATGATGTTTGATTTAAGAACTTTATAACAAACAATGTTAAGTGTATTTGCATAAATCGTTTCCAGTTTTACTAATGAATTCCAGAGATAATTTCAAATGGTGTCCGTTGAAATTCTCAACCCAAAAAAAACGGAGTATAGTACAAAATGAACCCTGTAATGAAATGTTCTCGGTATCTCGCGAATGTTTTGAAGAACCCGGGAGCCGGGTCCTTGGTTCTGAATGTGTTAAACATCGTGAGACTCACTCATAGTGGAACGTTTTTATGGAGATTAGCTCGACATGTTTCGGAAAGAGCGGCAGCGTGCAGTGCGCCTCTATCCGCCGCCGAAGCGCGTAGCACCTGGTGATGGGTCACTAATTGACCCGAAACATGTCCTAATATCGATATAAAAACGTGAGTAGATTAGATCCGTTTATTTCACTATAATCTAGTACTATTACAGTATTTTACCGTTCACAGTACTTATGCAATAGTTTCAATAAGTAAATAGTTTCAGTAAATAAAATAAAAACTGGCTGAATGTTAGTAAATAGTGGCAGAAAAAAAATCGAATCGTCAGGTCTTAGTTATATTGTTTTGTGTATATTTAATTATTACTTTCATGTTTATCCAGAGAATCAAAACAATCGCTAAGCAAATAATAAGTATAACGTGGTTATTACTTATTTGTTAATTTGTATGTTAATTGTTAGGATTATTTTATTGATATCATTTTAAATGTTAAAGTGTACTTCCATAGCGATTGTTGATTTAAAACATATTATGATGTGATTTAATTGTGCTCTAATTTATTGTTATGACGGCGTCTCGCAAGTTTTGCGCGACCCGTATATCCCGATCATTTGGTAGTTTTGCCTGGAATGTTTTACAGAAATTACACAAAATAGGTGATTTGTTTAATGCTCTTTCCGAATGTCATCTTTGCCACCTTCTTTGACATATTTGCCACTGCGCCACATAAGCTAGCCTAGTCCACACTGTACGCTCTATATCTCAAAAACCACCCAAGCGTCAAAAAAAAAAACTATAAGACATAAACTCACAAATACGATTGACAGGCAACTGGCAACGTGCAACGCAACAAACAAAATTAAAACCGCTTTTAGGCAAAGATACGAAATAGCAAAGTTTAAATTCGGAAAGAGAAACTCAAAATCACCAGTTTACATAACTCCTGCAAAACTTCTCAGGCAGAGGCTTTAATTACGCTACAGTTATTGGATTATTATAATAAATGTGATAATTAATTACTGAACCTTTGTTTTATTTCGTAGGCATAATTTCATAGGTGTAAAAACGAACCGCATTCTTATATCCTTTATTATCCTTATCCGCCGAGTGTAGGAGTCCTTGGCCGTAGCCGTGAGGAGGGTTTTGAGGGTTCAAACCATGGGCGTAGCCAGGGGGGGTTTTGGGGGTTCAAACCCCCCCCCC